>BHFT01059027.1:0-21000 GCA_004320025.1 Laticauda laticaudata
CCCCATCCGTTCTTTTCCGTTCTCTTTATGCAAATTTGGGGCACTTTTGAGAGCGGATAACAATGGATGGAAAATTTACTCATCCGCTGTGTCCTTTTTACATACGTTTTGCATCCGTCGGGCGTTGTGACCTAGCCTTTAAGTAAGTCATGCCACATTTTACAAACTCTTTGGCCACAGTTGTTAAGTGAAAGACATGGTCATTGTGGGAATCCAGCTTTCTACCATTGACTTAGTCTCCAGTTATGACCTTCCCATGGTCTTCATTTATGAGCTTCCCAGCGAGCTTGTAATAAAATATTAATTTTCAGGGAAACAACTGTAGCAATCATTTTTGACTTTCACTTTCTGCTTTACCACATTTGAGAGAAAATGGATTAGAGCAAAGTAATCCAGGAAAACTAACACATGGAAGTACAAGGCACTCGTAGTATTCTGAATAGAATTAAGTCTGATTAATAGACTTTTGTAGCATTTTTTAAAGTTTGAAGTTGCTTCATAGATGCTTAAGTTTCCTGGTATTTGAATTAATAGTTTGGGAATAAAACAAGTGTAACTCTTCAGAAACTGTCAGATTGCAACCACTGATTGTGTGAGCAAAGAAAAGTAACTTCTACAACAAAGTTTTACCCCTGCTTTAGTTCATCTCCAAGCATTGTGAGCTTTCTCGCATTTCACAAGAGTTCCATCAAGTACTAAACATTTCTTTGAAAGAGTAACAAAACATCTTTATTACTAGTAGCTGAATATAATGAACAGTGTTCTTTTTTTTTTTTGAAAAGAATTTTATTAATTTTCTACAAACACACATAAATACACAACATTCTAAAAACATCTCGTTCTATATCTGTCGGTGTGTCGGTTAGTAGGATCAATCAGTTTTTTGTGCGATTCATTTTGTAGTTCAGTTGCGGATTATATTTGCATACAACTTCATAATAATCAATCTAATCCTAGATATCACTAAAAAGACGAAAAAAAAATTTTTTGTTTTGACTATACTTTTAATCATTCATGCATTTGGTGAGATATACAATAACTTTAAACATATTTTATTCTATACAAATCAGGGAGTAATCATAAGACAATCAATCCTCAGAAAGACGCCTTTATAGATACAGTATCTCGTATTAATGTATCGAGCTAGAGAACTGAGAGTCGCGAGGCTTAATGAGTCGTGTTTAGATCATCTGCCAATATTGAATAAAAGAGAGAAAAATCCCAAAGTTTTCATAATATTGTTTATCTTCTGTGCTCTCCTTAATATTCAATGTAATCTACTCATTATGCGGGCCAGCACATTCAATATTTTCTTTATAATTTCTTCTTGTAAATGTATTTTTTTTTATTCGCTTGAATTACCAATTCCTCTCTAGCATACCACCCATCTCCGCCGCTAGTACTCCAACATTTACAGTGTCATAATTTGTCAAGACTCTGTTATTATATGTGTCAGGTAAAACTTTCCGAATAAAAAAATCTGCCTGGTTTCAAGTCTACGTGTTCTCCTTTGTCATTTTTTTCGCAACAATGTGAATTTTAGTACCAGATTTGTTTATCTGGGCATCGCTCACAAGTCCACATATATTGATAGTATGAGCCAGGTATCTGATGACACTTTCCAACATTTTTTCAGATTTTGTTCTTGAACATTCTGCTATTCTTGCTCTGGGGGGAAGTGCCACCTGTAAACAGATCTTATACAAGTTTTCTTTATATGCTGTTGACATTGTCATTTTATAATTTTGAGACCACAGTTTTTGCCATTTCTATGAACAGTGTTCTTAATTTTATTTTCCTTTTGAGAATTTGAGGAACATCTACTCAATCTTACATCCTTTTCAATTTTCTGTGTATAAGATATTTTTCTTTAATAGTTGCAGATAACAAATATCAAAGTTACACTCTTCCTATCATATTTTTCTACTTTTGAAATGATTTGGAGTATCTAGAATCAAAACTGAATTGAGGAAAATGTCACCTGTACTTTAGACCCTGTTTCTTTTCATCTAAGCTTAGGTGATGCAATCTTCTTTCTAATTAATTCCCTGGTTATTTGGTTGTATTATTTCATTTTCTTCTCCATGTGATGTTTCATGGAGAATTTGAGCATATGTTCACAAAGGGTAGCCTTTCTTAGCTTCTTTGTTTAACTCAATATCCTTTTTGCACTTTCATGTTTCTAAGTACTGAAGATCCAATTATTCTGAATGTGAGAGACATGGTATTATATCACACAATACTGGCACTTAAATAAATGTCCATTGCGGGTGTAGAAATAGGTTTTGAAAAGCTTCTTTTTTCCTTCTGAGTGTTTCAACCTTGTTTCTTAACAGTTGTTGAGTACACAATTCAGTTCATTGAATAGCATCAATTCTAGACTATGAAAACCTATTGGAAATAACTATATCCTATTGCATCTTGTTGTAATATTCTTTCTGGCATTTGTTTTGGAGACAAAGAATTTGTCAAGTAGCTCCTTACAAACCCTGGGATATGAATTTTTATGGCTGTTTGGGAAGTTTCAAACCATTTTGCACTACGGATATAAGCTGTGTAGATTGTATAAAAAGTAGTTATTTGTAAAAATGCAGCTATGGTTCCATTGGTTGATTGTTCTCACTGTCAGCAATAGGACTAGACTTATATATTGCTTTATAGTGCTTTACAGCCCTCTCAAAGCAGTTTACAGAGTCAGCCTCTTGCCCCCAACAATTTGGGTCTTCATTTTACCCACCTCAGAAGGATGGAAGGGTGAGTTAACCTTGAGCCTGGTGGGATTTGATCTGCTAAATTGCAGTGGAAGTAGCTTGCAGTACTGCACTCGAACCACTGCACCACCGAGGCTCCATGCCTCAACCCAAGAGAAAGAGGACCGGAGGGCGAGAGTGGGCAAGCTCCCCAATGCCCACCTCCCCGCCCATGGAACAGTTGCTCTATACATCTGAGCACCTGCCTGTTTAAAAAGAGACAGAGGTGGGTTGACTTTCTTTCCTTCACCCTCCTGCAGGTGGCTGTAAAACTGTGCCTGCGCAGAAAGTGAAATTGCATCCACAGTGAAGGGTGAAAGGAAGGGAGTGATGGAAGACTTAAGTCAATCAATGTTGCTGGGGGGGTGCATGCACAAGTGGAAACACTTAACCACATGTGGCCCTCCTCTGCGCATCTGGGTGGTGCCACTCCTGTCTCTTTCATTAGGCAACATGACTGACCATTTTCACCATTTAAGTATAGAGTATGAAGTACTGTATATATCCAATATTGGTTTTCTTTTTTAAAAATTGGTTTTATAAAACTTTTAAAAAATATTCCCTTTCAGGGCCCATGGGCCCTGGAACAATGTTTTGGCTACATCTCCCTCTCATCAGGCCTGCCTGCAACCCTCTGCCAGCGAAAATGGAGCTGGGGGGCCACACATGGCCTTTGCAAGCTCTATTTTCACTGGCAGAGGCACCATGGGCTGGTCCTTTGCTGTATTCAGGGCAGCCCCATGGGCCAGATGGAAGCACCCTGTAGGCTGAATCCAGCCCCTGGGCCTTTAGTTTGACCCCCCTTCCCTATATGGTGCTGGTTTTCCCAGGGACTGTGAGACATAGCAAGGTAACTAATTAAATAATCGGTTGCTTTTCTGCAGAGGAGATGAGAAGAAACTATAATTTGATTGTTGCACTCTTAATGAGCAATGCACAGCTTTTTGGGCTTGAAAGCAATTGAGCTATTTTTATTTTCCGCATCAAAGGGGGGGAAAACGGATCTGAATTTAAGCAGACAAAATTGCCTTTTAAAAAAATAAATCAGATTTCCTTGGGATCACAATAATTGCAAAAAAATCCAGATGAAACCAAACTTGCTCAAGCAGTAGAGTTGCTACTATACTGGTTTTTTTTTTTTTTTTAATTCAAAACCAAACCAAAGGATAATCGATAAGGCTTTTTCTGAGCCATTAAAGCACATGTCTGCTGCTTGTTAATTAGTTCTAATGCCAGAGACAAGTTAACTAGCAGCTAAAGAATGAAACCTACTTAAGAGAGTCATGCCTATATAGAATAGTTCGGGCAGATTGAAATCTATACTGCAGAAAGGTTTGTATTTAGCATATCCCTCGAGTACTGCAAACACATGAAGAATGGGGCCATTTTGTGTTGTACAGCTTCGAAGATCACCTCTTACTCAGAAAAGAGTCCTTTGGAGTTCATTAATGTTTTCCCAGCCTTTGAGATCATTAAGATGATGGCCCCCTAATTGCTTCCTGCTAGAAATATAAGCTTTTGTTGCTTCCCCTAATTCCTGAAGGAAGAGATCACAGGGACCACCTCGGCATCTATCATGCTGTGGTGTGGTTTGATTTGTCTGAAGAGCTGCCAGGGAAGATGTAATGCAATCTTCCCAGATCTGGTGTCTTTTTTATTGCACCCAGGGCCTACTCCTATAAGCCCCAGATCAACATGGTGACCTATGGAATGTCATTCTGCCCAAAGGACAACCAGCAGCAACCTTCCTACATGTCAGTCCTAAGATAGACATGTCCAGCACTAGATAATATATTTAGCTGGAAATTGAATGGTTGGGTTTTTGATGTTCTCTGAGCATGAAGGTTTTCTCACAGGTATTTTTAGGTAGATAACATAAGCAGTCCATGGAAGAGTGAAGTTCCTGGCTGTTTATGTATAGATTGTTCTGCCAATCTTGGTTCAACTTTGGTTTCTTTCTTCATGCTTCCTTGTGTTGGAAGAAATGTTCTTGAGTTTGTTCCCAGCTAGGAAAAACCACGGCCACTGAAAAGAAATGAATTCTGAAGCAGCTGCCAGAAAGTGGAATTTTTTAATGAAGGAAGGCAAAAAAGCAGGTGTGACACAGTTAAAGTCTTCCTGGGTTGCAAGGAGACTATAAGTGTGAATCTGAGCCTTTTATGCTTAATTCCCATTTGAAGCTTCTGCAGCTTGATGGGTTTATTTGTGTGCCTCTACTAGTTAAAGTGATTGCCCTGGAAATTGTCTTCCTGCCTTAATGGATTAATCCTGTCCCAATATGAACTTGTCTTTCCTATCCTGGAGGTTAATCTTGTCAGGGGGCAGGAAAAAGGAGTTCTGGTTTTGCCTTGGTGGGCTATTTTTAGCCTGATTCTCCTTATTTTAATGGTTCTACTTATTGTCAGCTCTGTTAGCAGAGCTGCTCTGAGTTTTCTCTTTCAGCTGGTGATTCTTGGTTTTCTTAAAGAGGGAAAGGCTGGCTTGGTACTGTTTTTGGAAGATTCTGGTACTGTCCTTTTGGGGTATACTTCCCACACTTGATTAGGACATCACTTCTTCCCTTTTGATGTTCTCAAATAAATAGGGAACAGCACCAGTTCAAGGAAGAATCCACAACCTAATCAAGAAACCATCAAGGAAGAAACCACAACCAAACTACATTAACAGGACAATTTACCTACAAATAGCCAGAAATCAGATATTCTCCTGTTTACTAGACATATATGGATTTCTAGAAACTACAGTAACTAATGTGAACCACTTATGACCATTTTGGCCTGTATCTTAGTCATGTATGGAGTGGTCGACCAGTTTTCCTTTTCAAAATTCACTCTAAAAAATAAAGCAGGATAAATTAAGAGTGGTGTAATTATCCTCAGAATCACCATGGATAACGTGGTAGAAAGCTTGGGTGCTACTTACCTATTCTGTTGCACAATTCTACCAGAAAAATAAGACAAGATAAGATTGGATAAGAGTGTCCTAATTTTTATCAGACTTATCAGACTTCCCATCTCTGTGATGGACATTTCAATTTAGACCTCCCTCCCAGGTTCTTAACCTCTGCAACTTTAAGACGTCTGGAGATGTCATTATAATTTCTAAGATGTCTTTAAGCATGCTAGCTGAAGAATTCTGGGAGATGAAGTCCAGACATCTTAAAGTTGCTAAGATTGTCAATGAAAGATCAAGTTAAGAAAAGGTATTCAAGTATTAGTTCTACCCATAAATAAAATTCTTCTCTTTTTAACTTGAATATGGTGAAGGATGATTCCATTCATCCTCTTAATGTTTGAGGTTCTTTTCCACTAATATAACAAAAGCTGTTTCTGTTTTTATTTTTGTCAATATGATGTTGCCTGGATATCCTCTGTTCCATTTATTAGTATAAAAGGCAGATTATACTACCATCGCCCACAAAGTATTTGTATTTATCTGTTTTGTTTAGCTTTGCTATTTCAGTTACAGAGATCCCATATGTTATTTGGCCTCCTTGGTACCTTTTTCCATATATTGGGTGCCATTTGGGAAATAGGAATGTGTTAGAACTTCAGTAGTCTAAATGAGATATTTTTCCCTTTGTAAAAGAACAGATGTTATGCACTTTAACAGCCCAAAATAGTATTTAATTTATTTGGAATTATTACATTCAATTTTAGGATGTGTCCTTCTGCCAAAAATGTAAATCCATTTATAAAAAAGAGTTTTTTTTAAAAAATGATCTGATTATCAATTAAATCTTGGTTGCAAATTATATTAGCCATTTGATACACCATGGAAATTAAATGCTTCCTTGGCTGTTAATAAGCCTGGATCCATGGCATGGCAAGCCTGGATACAAGATTCAGATCTATGGACTCAGATGCAACGATCACAAATGCAGTGTTTGTGCACATATAGATAGTCCTTGACTTACAACCACAACTGAGCCCAAGATTTATGTGGCTAAGTGAGAAATTGGTGAAGTGGGTTTTGCCCCATTTTATGACCTCTCTTGCCACATTTGTTAAGGGAATCACTGCAGTTGTTAAATTAGTAACATGGTCCTTAAGTAAATCTGCCTTTCCCATTGACTTTGACTGTCAGAAGATCGCAAAAGGGGATCACAAGACCCCAGAACACTGCAACCGTCATAAATAGGAATCAGTTGTCAAGCATCCAAATGTAAATCATATGACCATCGGGATGTTGCAATGGTCCTAAGTGTGAAAAAAGGTCATAATTCACTTTTTTTGTACCACTGTAACTTCAAACAGTCAGTAAACAAACTGTTGAAGTCAAGGACTATAATTTTTTTTCCCCTTCCTTCCTTTAAAAAAATTAAAGAATGTCTAATGCTGCTGGGAAAGAGAATAAGGAGATAAAGGAGATGGAATGGGGAGAAATGAAGTTACAACTAATTAAATTTGCTTATGAAAGATACTGTATAGCCTACATTTTGATCATATTTTTTTAAACAGTTTCAAAGATCTGTTCATCACCAATATAGTACCTTGTATTTACCTAACTTTGTATTGTATCTGGCAGTTCTAGAGCGCATCAGTTTGGATAAGACAGTTGCAGAACAATTCAGGCATATAAACTTCACTTTGCAGATGGGGTTTTCTTTCCCCTGTGAATAAAATTTAAAGCCAACTCCACTATCCCATTCTTTCTATTTCTCTTATTCTTTGGTCAAATAGTAGTGGTTATTACAAAGCAAAAGCAAAGTTTTTATCTCATTATTCAGGATACTACTTATAAGTGCTATGTGCTGAAAGCTCAAAGCACTGTTAGGGACCCCCCACATTCACTTCACGGTCTGTTTCAGAGGTGTATTCAGCAGGTTCTGACCAGTTCTGGAGAACCGGTAGCAGAAATTTTGAATAGTTTGGAGAACCGGCAAATCCCACCTCTGACTGGCCTCGCCCACATCTATTCTCTGCTTCCCGAGTCCCGGCTGATTGGCTGGGTCTTCTTTTGTTGCCCTGCACAGGAGAACAGAGCTGGAAAGCAGGTTAGTGGGGTGGGGAGGGAATGGGGATTTTGCAGTATCCTTCCCTTGCCACGCCCACTAAGCCACGCCCACAGAACCGGTAGTAAAAAAAATTGAATCCCACCACTTGTCTGTACCTATTGATTCCTTCCGGCAGCAGATTTCAAAGTATTTCTAGATGGACTATCAGATTCCACCATTCATCTGGTAAACTCGCAAGATTCATTTTTTTCACCATGTGCATGTCTAAATCCAAACGAGACTATGGTGTTTCTCTGTGTCACATAATATATGTGGGTATATGCCAGGGGTGTTAAACTCACAGCGTCACGGCATCATCACGTGACATATCGGGATTTTTTTCCGCTTCGCTAAACCAGGTGGGGCTACCATGTGATGCATCCAGCCTGCAGGTCATGTGTTTGACAATATGCATGATTTTGTGTTTATTTATTTTGTCATGTTTATGTAGTATATGTATAGAGGTGGTGCCCTTTGAGAGCTGTATTCACAGACATTTCATTTTAATGTATGCTGATTGAAGTACATTTGAAGTGACAATAAAGTAATATTCTAAGTCTAAAGTTTCAAACAAGAACATATTACCCTTTTGTGATATTAGAAAGAACCCACTTACTGAACAAGGATAAAATCACCTAGTTGTGTGAGACATATCTGATCAATGTTAAAAGATCTTGATTCATTTCCTGTGATATTGATTATCTAAGGCAAGGGTGTTAAACTCAGTTTCATTGAGGGCTGAATCAGGGTTGTGTTTGACCTTGTGAGGCCGGGATGGGCATAGCCAGCTCGATGTCACTCGTGTTGGGGGTGCCTATGGTGATCCAAGTGCTCTGCTGATGAAAATGAGCTCCCAAACTCCGTTTCCGGCTGCAACAGTTTCCTGTAACCCTTTGCCAGCGAAAATGGAGCTTGTGACTTTTAGGACTTTTAGGACATTTGTGATAGAGAGGAACCAAACAAATTTGCATATTTTTGTAGTGTTTCCAAAACCTATAAAATCAATCTAAATTAGAACAGGACAAAAGATGGTTACTCCCCAAACAACAATAAGCATACCTGAACCCAGTTGCCCCCAACATCTAAGAATTTGTGCCTTGTAGAATTTTTCTGAGGGATCCCATTTCTGGTTAGAAGCATCTTAAGAACTGATAACAAACAACTTTATTTAGCCATTGCTAAATAAAGGCTGCAAATACACTCTCTGGAGAAAGTGCATGTAATTTTCAGGATGTAGTATTCCTTTAAATGTTTCTAACATGCTGCTTAATTGCAGTTAAGGGGATTGGTGGATCTGTTTAGCTGCTCCTAAGAAAACAGGCGACAGGTGAGGTTTTCAATCATTTTTATTCATCACTTTGCAGTCTATTTGCACGCATCAGTAATACATGGGAAGGGCAGGGGGAGAAGAGAGGTCAGAGAGTGTTGGAAAAAATATCCATCTGGTTCAGTTCCAAGTGGGGAGAAAGACACTGGAAACATGGAGGCTGATTGGAAAGATGGTTTGGTGGAACAGAACCATCAAGCACATATAGTCCTGGTGCAGCTGACCGCATGGAGTGGAGAGTGGTGATTATTTATACCTTATGTTGGGTTTTGCACTTGAGCTTCCTGTTCCTATGCAAGAAATGTATTCTATTGGCTGCTGTAGGGGTCATGTGCAAATCCTAGGAGTTTGTCTGAGATAAGTTTGGTTGAAGCCTGGGCTTAGGTGGTTTTGCAGTGAGCCTTGCTGCTAGGTGGGTTAATCCTATTATGTCCTGGAGGGTCATGTCCTGTTCTTCTTAATCCCAACATCCTGGAGCTGAAGGTCTTTTGTTTTGTAGATAGGCTGGTCCAGTCCTTCTCAATGGGCACCAAATATCTGCTGGGGACAGGGAGCTAAAGCTCTGTGTTTTCATCTCCCTTAAGATTTCTATTTCTCTTTTAGGGGAAATATAATATTCTGCCTTTTTAATATTTCCTAAAATATTTCATTCTTTGGGGGGGGGTTGCTAACTTTCTACAAGAGGGAGAAAACCCCCCCCACTCTATTTTGGATTTTAAACTTACTTCTTATTTGAAGGGGATTGAAAGGAAAAATTCTATCTTTACAGCCAATCACGTCTTCTTATAAGATAATTTTTTAAAAAACTTGACAACTTTAAAATGTCTGGACTTGAATTTTCAGAACTCCCCAGCCAGCATTCTGGTGGTCGAAGTCCACAAGTTATATCGTTAGAAAAGCACTGGTATAAGAGACACTACTTTTCATTCTTCAATCACTTCAATATTGGTTTTCTTTCTTTTTTTCAGCTATGGGGATACTAAATGAAGCTCTGATTATAATAAGCTGTGACTTCAATAAATCTTATATGGAATCCTAGCAGTGGTGGGATTCAAATTTTTTATTAATAGTTATGTGGGTGTGGCTTGATGGGTGTGGCAGGGGAAGGATGCTATAAAATCTCCATTCTCACCCCACTCCTGGGGAAAGGATACTGCAAAATCCCCATTCCCTCTCCACCTCACTAACCTGCTTTCCAGCTCCGTTCTCCTCTACAGGGCAACCAAAGAAGACCCAGCCAATCAGCTGGGACTCAGGAGGCAGAGAGTAGATGGAGGCGGGGCCAGTCAGAAGTGGTATTTGCCAGTTCTCTGAACTACTCAAAATTTCCGCTACCGGTTCTCCAAAACTGGTCGGAACCTGCTGAATACCACCACTGAATCCTAGGAAACATGTTACTTTCCCTGACACAAGACCTTAGTTGGTTTAGAGAAGCGTTTCTCAACCTCAACCAGCTTAAAATGTGTGGACTGCAAGCTTAAGATTCTGACTGGGAAACTCTGAGAATTGAAGTCCATACATCCTGAACAGTCAGTTCAAGATGTGTGGACTTCAGCTCTCAGAAGAGGTTCAGAAGCACTGATCTAGAGAGTAAAATGATTGCTGAATCCAGATGAGTCACTGTTTGCACTGTCTTGCTATATAGGTCTACTTACAATAGTTCATTTAGTGACCGTTCAAAGATACAACGGCACTGGAAAAAGTCACCTATGACTGTGATTCACATTTACTACTGTTGAAGCATCCTCATGTTCATGTGATCAGAATTCAAACTCTGGGCAACAGACTCATGTTTATGTTGGTTGTTGTGTCCCAGGGTCACGTGATCCCCTTTTGCAATCTTCCAACAAGCAAAGTCAGTGACGTGGATGGCCGCTGGCGGCAGACTCGGACAGTGAGGAGTTTGGGGAGGAACATGGGCCAGTCCTGGAGTCTGGGGAAGGCTCTGATGAATGCTCTGTGTTGGAGGCAGAGATGGGACCAGGACCGCCCATCAGTTATCAGCTGCCTTCAGGGTCGGAGATCAGTGGGGCAGAAGAACAGCTGGAGCCTGTTCCCAATGTGCCTAGGCACAGAGCTGCTGGGAGAAGGGAGCAGTTAAGGAACAAGGGTCGACTCGGGAATAAAGGCACAGGTGGATGGTGAATGGACCCCCTCCCCCAGGGAATAAAGAAGAGTGAAAGAAAATGGTGTTTGCAGGAGACAATTAGTTCTAATTAGTGTGAAGATTTGTTTGTGACTCTCAGAAACTCCTTGCCAAGTAATTTCTTACACAGCTTTGCACTTGGAAGCTATCAGCCGGGCAACTCTCCAAGTTTGATAAGGTCTGTGGTTGTAATTCACCCTTGACTTTGCTGGATGTGAATGGTAGGAATTCACATTAGCCTAATAAAAAGGGTTTTTGTCAGGTCAAGGAATCTGCTTTGTGATCTTGTGACACCTAGGGCAGAACAATCAGGGGGGAACCCAGATTCATTTAGCAGCCATGTTAGCAACTTATCAATTGCAGTGATTCATTTAACAACTGTGGCAAGAATACATTGGGGCAAAATTCACTTAAATTTAAATTTATTAAATTTAAATTTAGCAATGAAAACATTGGGCTCAATTGTGGTTGTATGTCAAAGACTACCTGTATTCCAGGAGTGTCAAACTCATGGTCCACAGGCCAGATGCATCATGCACTGGCCATGCCCACCCGCATTTTAACGAAAGGGAGGAAAAACTTAGAATATGTGTCATCGCAGGTTTGATACCGCTGCTGTACCCCATCACTTCCTTTAATTCAGTCCAGCCATGAGGCAATGATAACCAGAGAATCACAGGCAGTCGAAAAAGCATTCACCTATGAGGAAGCCATTTGAGGAATTGGTCAGGTGTTGCAGGCAGCAGCTTCTATTTATTTCAGTCCCCGCAGTAATTACTCTGACAGCTAATTTTCTTTTGCCGTCTGCTATCAGTTTCTTAGCCTTTACCTGAGCGAGCAGTGTGACATGGCCATCATAGGCAATCTCTGATTGATTGGCTCCTGAAGCAATTTCTCTGCCATCTACAGTAAGTTGCAACAGCTTGATGTGCTGAACCAATTACACATTGAGGCCTTTTGTGAATTGGTCCAGTGTTTGGACATGAGGCTAGTGTTTTTTTGTCAAGCCAAGAATCTTCATTACAATCAGTGATCAATCCACAGGCTTTTTGTCTCTTCGGGAAAAAAAACAACTCATATAATAAATGTAGATCAAGGCTTATCAACCTTGGCAACTTTAAGGTATGCTGTCTTCGATTCCTATAATTCCCCAGCCAGCATGATTGAAAAGATTAAATTTGTAGTCAGTAATTAGGAAACCAACCACGTGGAAATAATTATGATTCACGATTACATTATTCTTTTCTAGCCTGATACTTGGCAATCGGTTGGAATGCATCTTTGTGATTTCCAAGTTAATAAGAGCAAAGAATGTTTGGGAATAATTCATCAGGTTGGAGAACAGAGATGGTATTTAGCAGGTTCTGACCAGTTTTGGAGAACCGGTAGAGGAAATTTTGAGTAGTTTGGAGAACTGGCAAATACCACCTTTGACTGGAGATTTTACACTATCTTTCCTCTGCCACACCCACCAAGCCATGCCCACAGAATGGGTAGTAAAAGAATTTGAATCCCACCACTGATGGAGAAGGCTGGTCTACTGCATCATTTTGAACTTATTAATATAATAAAACAGCTTGCCCTTGGAAGTTGTGGGAGCACCATCAGTTGAGACCTTCAAGAAGAGATTGGATTGCCATTTGTCAGAAATGGTGTAGGATCTCCCGCTTGATTTGGGGGTTGGACTAGATGACCTATAATGTCCCTTCCAACTCTGATTATCTGTTATCTAATTGTTTTGGTCCAGAGTCGGAGTGTCAAACTTGATTTCATTGAGGGCTGCATCAGGGTTGTGTTTGACATCAGAAGGCCATGTGTGTGTTTGTTTGTTTGTGTGGTTGAGTGTGGGTGTGATCACAGTGGGTATGGTGGGGTGTGTGTGGCCATGGTGGGAATTTGATACAGGCTCAACAAATATTTTTTCTCTTCTTTCTTTCCACAGTTCTTTACTATAACCATTTTTCTATCTCTTCTTCCAGATATTACTGGCAAACATTTATGATTTATTCTTCATAATCTACTAAACTTTTTATTTCTAAATAAAACCCCATTGTTTAATAATAAATTGCTTTTTCAAGCACAAAAGCTATTTATACTATTGTATTTTTATTATTCAACTAATAATGAAAATACAATAGCATGATAATACAAGATCTAACAGCAGAGGTAAATTTCCAGGATAGTAAATAGAAATGGCTATCAATTATAGATTGTTGATTGTAGATTAAATGGACCTACAGAATGTAAAATATGGCATTAAATTGTAATATTAACATAGGATGTTGCTTGTTTTCTATCCAGATTAGGCACTTACTTGAGGCCACATAATTGTAATCCAGTCCAATCCAGTCCTCCTACAGCATTTTGCCAGCCAAAAAATGGGCCACACGGCCCCCGCATGGTACATTTTTGGCCTCCCTGGCCTCCAGCAGCACTCTGCTGGCCAAAAACAGGCTGCAATTTTCAACTGATAAAACATTTTGTGTACAAGTTTAAAGGGGGGGTGTGTGGTTCAAAGAGCAGGCAGCCATGTGGAATTGAAAATACATCCATTCATATTTTCTTCAAAGACTGATTAGATGACTGAAGATTCTGCCATTGGAGAGCATGATTGATGACTCTTGGCTATTATTGTTTTTCATTGGATGATACACCGGGGGTGGGGGGGCGGGGAAGCAGGATCAAGAGTGACAGTGAATTACGTATCTCAGAGTTGGCTACACCCAGGTAAATGCCGGATGTAGAATGTTAACTTCAAATAAATCTTTTTTAGTTTTGGGAGTGTGGCTCAAGACTCATGATTTAATTGGAGTAACTGCCAGAATCCTGACAGTAATGAGGCCCTGTGTGTGGCCCATTTAGGGGGAGACCGAAAATGGGCCACGTGAGGACTGTACGTGCCCCCCTGCAGAGCATTTTGGCCGTTAGAGATACCATGGGCTGGTCCTTTGATATTTCCAGGCCAGCCCCATGGGCTAGATTTAAACACCCCATGGGCTGGATCTGGTCCTCAGACCTTGAGTTGGACAACCCTGGTCTAGAGAGAAGACTGTGGGTGATTATACTTAGCATATTCTCTTTAAATGAACAGGAAAGCAATGGAGTATCTTCCAAATAAAGATAAACCCAACACAAATTTAGGAGAGTAGTATCATGTCTCTATTTCACACATGTGGCCCTTGACTTACAACAATTTAGCAACCATTTCAATTACAACAGCACTTGTAAAAAAAAGTGACTAATGACCAGTTTCCATACTCTCAATCATTGTAGCATCCCCATGTGATCGAATTTGGGTGCCTAGCAACTATGTAACAACTGAAATTCTGGTCCCAACTCTTGTTGCAAGTTGAGGACTTCCTATGTAATTGTGGCTTTTTCATGATTGAAAGTATAGCCTGTGTTTAACCCCCTTTCAGTCCTATTTTTCTTACATCTGAATATCGCTGTTGCAGGAACGGAGATTATTTCCAGTTGATGGATGAATAAATGGAAAGCAAGGGGATTATCACTCAGTTTTGATTATAAGTCTGCCATTGTGGCCCTTAATAATTTCCTTTCAGGGAATACATATCTTCACCCAAGAGTTTCTTCACTGCTATAAAGTTAAATGGATTGCCTGTTTTAATTATAGATTGACTTATAGTATAAATAAATATTTATGGAATACATAAAGGAAAGGCCAATTGATCTTTATGTATTAAATAAAACTTTGCCTAGGTAATACTTGAGCTATTCCCGCCCCTGCTTTGACGCAAGATCATTTTACTGAACTGCAAGTATCAAAAATATAATTTTTCCACTATACTTAGCAATGCATTGTTTTCTAAATCTGCTGGTGGATATTGCTTTATGGACTGTTGCCTTTAATGAAATTAAAAAAAAACTTTGCTGCAGAAAGAGAAATAAAGGTGGGAAAATAGCTTTTACTTGTATGCTTGGAGAGGTACAGTTCTTAATTCTGGCTATCCTCAAGCCTGCCAAAAAAGTTTATCTGATGATACCATGTTTCCCAAATATAAGATCCTGTCTTTCTTTTTTTTTTGGCCATGAAAAAAGGCACCATGTCTTATTTTCAAGGGAAATTATCACTGATTAACCTCACTTGCATGTGTCACCCCCGCCTCCTTTTCACTGTCAGAGGGCTTCAGGAACATTTTCTGTGGCCAGCAAGGCTTCCAGATCGATCCAGAGATTTGTTATCAGCTACAGAGGCCTTCAGGAAAGCCTTGGCAGCCTTGCTGGCTGCAGAATAAATGGGCTGGCAAGGCAGGTGTCAGGGATGTGCGAGGCCTGGCTACAACTGTCCAAAGTCAGTAGTAGGGCCCTCCATCCCCACCCGACCTTAATTTTTACCCATCCAACTCTGGATTGGGTGGGATGTTAATTAGGCCTTATTTTGGGGGTAGGACTTATATTGGGTGCATGTGTAAAAATCAAGCTAGGACCTACTTTCAGGGTAGGCTGTACTTTCAGGAAACAGGGTACATATATTCCTACGTCAACTGTCTGCTGACTTTTTAAACATTCTGCTTTCTATCCCATACTGACACCTTTCTCCCTCTGTATATTTTATATTGGGAAGGGAATGTTTAAAGTATTTTAAGTCTTATGTAAATATACACACACTTACTTATAGCACTTATAAATGGCTCCAATCAGACCGAGTCTGAGTGGCACAGAATTCCCCAAACCCATAATTTGGTTTAAAAACAAAGACAAATACCAAATACTCAACAACCATGAGTGAATAATCTCTAGGTGGACAGTTTGAAACTTTTAACATGCCCCTCAAAAATAATCATGTTTACTGTACAATGTGTAATCTGGTGCTATGCTCTACTTATTGAGGAATAAGGCTTTTAAAAATGATCCATATTTTATTGCTTTGTAAATTTATAATGAAAAAAGGATCAAAACACAAGGATGGAGATATATACATAAAAAGTGCTCAACAAAAAAGCAAAAGAAATACAATAAAAACTGCAATGCAATGCTATATATGTCTAATGCAATACATACAGTATATATTTATAATACATTTATATGACTGTTTTTTTAACTAAAGTATTCTACATAAATGAGTCCAATATTTCATTATTCTTGTCCATATAAAGTCTACATATATAGGCAGTCTGCTCATAAGTGCATTCAAGTGCCCATTGAATAAACTGAGCTGTACACTAATCTTTTCAGTGCTGCCATATCAGTCTTTTAGCTGAAATAAAGGCAGAGAAAATCTATTTAGGTTATCCAGTTGTCAAATGTCATGTTCTAGGTATAGAGTTGAAAGGACTATTATTCCCTGAACATTTTGGCTCTTGTCACACAATCATATTTATATAATCCAATACTTCTTCTCAAAACTGGGTAAGTATAGGACATTGTAGAAACACATGTTTTGAAGAAGCATTAGCCTCGTTCCATCTCCAACAAACAGCTGTTTTCTGTACTGTAGAAAATCCATGCTATACTGTCTATTCTAAACATAATGGAGTCCAATAAATTCTGAATATTATTGTTTGTTGTATAAGTCATAATTTGAGGTCCATTGATACTCTTGCTCTAGACGTTAATACACTCTTCCATTTTCTTGACCGGTGCTTCTCAATCATGGCAATTTTAAGATCTGGGGAAGTGGTTAACTGAGTTGGTAGTTCCACAATAAACTAATCATTCCCATGAACACTGACAGGACAAGCTACTATATATAAACCAAAAGTAAACCCCATTCCCTTCTAGCACTGAAGATATTACCTAGTTGGGTAATGAAATGTTTGCAAGAACTCAAGTTCAACCATGAGTAATATATATTTTATTCTACTGGTAAAATTTATTGTGTTGGACATATTTTTCATTGTTACCTACCGAAACATGTTTAAGTCCACCTTCAGCTTACTAGATAACTTTGGACCAGACACTTACTTTCCTGCTCAACTTTATCTTACAATGTTGTTTTTATAAACAAATAAGATATTGCACTATACCTTGAGCTACTCAAGGAAAGCTGGAATATAAATCAAATAAATAAACATGACAGATGGTTGTCCTTGATCATATCTTACATTTGTGTTTTAATACAGCCTATTCCTTTATTACATGGATTATATGAATACAAGTGTCTACATGGGCAACCAAGATATTTACCATGTTTCCCTGAAAATAAGACCTAACCAGAAAATAAGCTCTGGCATGGTTTTTCAGGATGCTCGAAATATAAGCCCTACCCCCAAAATAAGCCTCAGTTAAGATCGTCAACCAGACAGACACATTTAGTACCATATTTCCCTGAAAATAAGACCTCATGAGTCTGTTGGAGAAAAAATTAATATAATACCCAGTCTTATTTTCAAGGAAACATGGTATATCACAATGTTCCATAGACCTAGCCCAAACATCAGCCAAGAATAAGGTAGATATTTCAAGTAGCAATTCTTAAACTATCATGAAAAAATGAGCAAACATTGCTAATTGTAGGAGAGCCTGGGAGTGGAGTCAAGAGAGGAATCAGTCTGGAGTCCTTATGTTCCCACAAGCAATCCAAATTCAGCCTCCCTGGAATTCTGTTAACTCTTATCTGGCACCAATTTAGTGCCGACTATTAGTTGACTAGATTCTTTTGTATAAGTCATAAGAAACAAATCATCTCAACTCAAACTTAAACTGTGGTCACCATCTTGCAGCCTGACACTAATTGTTCTGCTACTTTATTTTAATTTTGCTGCCAAAATAATTTGTGTGGTTTGGATTGTGTGCCCGATGTGTGCTCATGACTGAGGGAGTGTCCATTTGCTAGCTGGTGCAAAGCAGCTCTCCTCCATCTTGACGTGTTGTTGATCTTTGTGTGGTTTGATGGAAAGCAGCATACTGACCAAATGTCAGGATAGTGGACACAATGGCATGGTTGAAATTCTGCATCTTTTTAATGTATGTATGTAAAAATGGTAGTGCTGCAATCTGTCATATTCATAGAATAGCAATAGCACTTAGACTTATATACCACTTCACAGTGCTTTACAGCCCTCTCTAACCAGTTTATAGAGTCAGCATATTTCTGCCAACAGTTTGGGTCCTCATTTTACCCACCTGGAAGGATGGATGGCTGAGTCAACCTTGAGCCTGGTGGGATTTGAACTACCAATATTCAGGCAGTCGGCAGGCAGCAGAAGTAGCCTGTAGTACTGCATTCTAACCACTGTGCCATCATAGCTATGAATAGAATAGAATACAAGAGAATGACAGAGTTTGGAATGGACCTGGGGGATCTTCTAGTCCAACCCCCTTTTCAGGCAGGAAACCCTGTACCGTTTAAGACAAACAGTTGTTCAATCTCTTCTTAAAAACTTCTGGTATTGGAGCATTCACAGTTTCTGAAGGCAAGTTGTTCCACTGGTTAATTGTTTCACTGTCAGAAAATTTTTCCTTAGTTCTAGGACTTTTATGTCCAGACCCTGCAAACAACCTTGATTGTACAAAAATCAACTTGCTCTGCCTTAACCCCTCAAAGGAAAACACTAAATATGAGCTGAACTTGCCAGACAAGTCTGTCTGCCAGCAACTGACCTCTGGGAATTAGCAATAGAAGTTCCATTTATTAGTGCTTCAACTGGAGCACAGAAGCCCCTCTAAGAGCTGGATTCCCCTGCATAAAGCCAAACAATGTTACAGGCCAGATTTGATATTGCAAAAGCACAAAAACGGTTTATCAAATTCCACCAAGTACTAAAAACGGCGGAAATAGAGAGAGAGAGATTTTATTTATTTTGTTTGCAAAAATTCAGTGACAGATCCTGGCAGCCAAGATTTATTTTAATAATAGCAAGAGTATCAGAGTTGGAAGGGACCTTGGAGGTCTTCTACTCCAACCGCCTGCTCAAGCAAGAAATTCTAGAACAGGGGTCCTCAAACATGACAGTTTTAAGATTTGTGGACTTCAACTCCCAGAATTCCTCTTCCAGTCATGTTAGCTCAGGAATTCTGGGAGTTGAAGTACACAAGTCTTAAACTTGTCAAGTTTGGAGACACTTGAGTTAGAACATTTCACACAAATGGTTGTCCAATCTCTTCTTAAAAACCCCCAATATTGGAGCACCTAAAACTTCTGGAGCCAAGTTGTTCTACTGACTTCTCTGGAGTTTTTTCCCCCTCCTTTGCTGGTAATGTGCTTGTGTGGAGTGAACATTCAATGTTACAATGGTACTGAAAAAAGTGACTTATGACCATTTTTCACACTTACGACTGTGACAGCATCCCCACAGTCATGAGAGGCCAGGTGAGGAGATGTGTGCCTCGATGTAAGTTATATTGAGTTGGCCACACCCAGCCAATAACATGACCACCAAGCCATGCCCACCTCCTAAGTCATGCCCACAGAACCAGTTGTTAAAAATTTGAATCTCACTCCTGCCAAGGACCCCTCATTTCAACCCTGAATTGGAAATATTCTCCTTTTATCAATATTGCAAAACAGTGATTATCTAGTTATGAATCAGTCTGTTCTGTGAACCTTGTCTCTGAGATAACTCTGAAGTTGAGATTGGAGTTACTGAAAAAGTCCTCTCTCTGGACTTCTTTAGGATGTCATCAACTGACCCNCTCTGACTGGCTATAAAAATAACATTTTGTTTTCTGAGCAGGGCGTGAAAAGACTTCTAACTTGATGGCGATTACTCTATCTGTCATGAGTTGGATCGAAGAAAATTGACTGTAGCTGTATAACAGTAAAGTGATATTCAAGTGTTATTAATTTATATTATGCCGCCGGCAGAGAATAAAGCTATTCTGGTCTCACATTAATCAGATAAAGTTTTAAAAAACCCAGAAATGAAGAAGACAATTGATCTGAATGCTTCATTTTAAAGCACTACAGTGAATAGAGTGGTGCTTACTAATTGTTTGGCCCCAGATCAAGCTATTAAAAATGGTAATAAAAAATGCATAAGAACATAACATTGCACGAGTTTTTGGACCATCCTGTGCAAAGTTTCCATCCCTTTGTAATTACCTTGTTTATGACTTTGTGTGTTGTGCAAGTAATCATTTAACAATTAAATCATTATGGTCACTAGTTGTAGTTGATAAATAAGATATATGTCACAAATAGATACAAAATATTTTAAATATTTCCCCTTTTCACATATAGGTATGGCTAAAACGATGAATAGGGTGTGTCCAACCTGCAGGCCACTTGTGTTCATGGACAGCTAATAATGTGGTTCCACAAGAACATAAATGGTTAACATTATTATATGATTTTTAACAATTAACTATATTATATATTTTACATGCGGCCCAAGACAATCCCTCTTTACTCAATGCAACCCAGGGAAGCCAAGGTTTAGACACCCTTCAACAACCCTCTAAAAGGATGCAAATGACCAGCTGTCTTCAAGGAATATAAATCCTTCCATTCCTCACCATCCTGTCAGAGCCGAAGAAACTTCTTGGATGAGAAGCGAAATGTCTTTGAAGAAAAACCAGAAAGTCCAGTTGCCTCCTGAAAAAAGCACCTTTGGGACAACCAGGACCGAGAATCTCTACAGACTCTGACAAGTCTTAAAGTCACCAAATTTGGAGATCCCTGATCCAGAAGATTCTTATATTAGGAAAAGCTGCCTTAAAATCCTGATGTAATTTGCTTTAAAATCAGAAGAGAAAACCTCCAAATGCTCTGTCTTGCATATTGGCAATAAATAAATAAATATCATAATCAGAAAATAAAATACAGGCTGAATAGTCAAGACCTTGTTGATGATCCAAACTCTGTCAAGGATCTTGGAGT
>BHFT01059028.1:0-34404 GCA_004320025.1 Laticauda laticaudata
AAGAGATGGCTTTTCTTGGAGTTGATGGAAAAACCGTGGTACTGGAGGCAATGGAGAGTGGTTTGAAGATCTTGATGAACAGAGTGGGTGGAGGATGACAGGATCAAAATGTCATCCAAGTAGTATTGGATCCTCACTGGAACAGACCAGAGCAAAGCCACCAATACTGCCAGTAACTTTGTGAAGACTCTTGGGGCAGATGAGAATCCGAAAGGAAGGGCCCGATACTGGAAGTGAGAATTCTGGTAACAGAAACGGAGAAACTGGAGATGATGAAGCCAGATGGGAATGTGGAGGTAAGCCTCCATGAGATCAATAGAAGAGAGGAGATTGCGCACCCAAACGCTCTCCAGAATAGAATGCAGTGTCTGTATTTTGAAGCGCCTATATGGGATAAACTCATTCAGAAATTTTAGGTCGAGAATGGCTCACCCCCCCACCCGAGGCCTTAGGGACCACGAAAAGCAGAGAATAAAGCCCATGTCCACATTGTAATTCAGGGACTGGTTGAATGGTCCTTATATCGACCAGGTAACTAATGGCCGATTCCATAAGTGCCCTTCGTGAACTGTCCTGGGAAATGAGGCAGAGTAGAATTTTTTCTGGGAGTGGTGATAGAAATTCTAATTGTATCTCCGATTAGTACTGTACTGGGTATTTTATTGAGTACCCAGGCATCTGTCATTGACCCCTCCCATCTGGAAACAAAGGAGGCCCAATGGGAGGGGAGAAGGAGGGGAGAAGGACCGACCCACTCCTCCACAAAAGGGTCATTTACCCGCAGCTTATTGTCTGATGGTAGCCTCGTGGTGTTGATCTTGACGCTGAGAATACGCTCTCTGAGGTCTGGAGAAGCGAGAAACATTTTCAGGCCTGAATGAGGGAGGCCAGTATGGGGTAGGGCAGAAGTCTGCCCTCTTTCCTGTTGATGAAAGACTTTCCTTTTGTCTTTTGTTTCAACAACAAATGGGTCAGGGGCATCTCCAAACAGCTTCTCACTGGTACATGAGGCAGAAGCGAGTTTCCATTTTCATCGAGGCTCCATTTGCCAATTTTGCAGCCACAGCAGTCTCCTAGCTGCCACTGATGATGCCATGGCCCTGGAAGAGAATTTGGAGGCATTGAGGGTGGTGTCTGTCAAGAACTCTGCTCCTGCTATGATCTTATTGAGGTCTTGATGCGACTTACAGTCTGATGGAGATATGCGGCCTTGAAGTTGGCGTAGCCAGTGGATGGAAGACCCTGTAAAAAGTGATGCAGCAGTCAAGGCCCGGATGGCCTAAGCCGAGGCTTGATGGTTATGCTTCATGTTTGTTCAGAGCGTTTGTCTTCTGCCTTTAGTACGTCCTCAGGCTCAGAGTGCTTTAGGAGAAGGAGCCACCACTGGGGCATCTACTGGGGGAACTGCCAGAGCTGTAGCTAAGGAAGGATCCACGTTGTAGAACTGCCTATCTTGGGATGATAGGTGGGGGCCTGCAGTGGGAAAGGCAAATTGTTCCTTGACAAAGTCAAGAAAGATGATGAGGGAAGGAAGCACCTCTGAATGAACAATGGGTTTGGAGAAAGGGGAATCCTCATGCCCCGATTGTACCACTTCAGGCTTGGGGGCAATTTCCTCCGCTGACAACTGGGCTATTACCAGTGTCTTGTGTAGGATAGATTTGAATAAAGCAGATTTGAATACAGAAGCCGAAGGACACTGATCAGGCCTCAGACCTCCCTCTTCCTCCCAGAGGTTGGGATCCCAGATTTCTCACTCTTCCAGATCAGAATCAGGGGAGGGGGTGCGCTCAGATGATTCCTCATGCTCTCCCTGAGTGAGGTCCACTCCTTCTGCATAGGTAAGATGGGCCCTTTGTACTACAGGGCGAGGTAGTCCCTTTGGGGAATCTGTGCTAGAGGAAAAGCCGGGAAGGAAGGCTGAGGTCTATCTGAAGGCCTGAAGATGTGTTGAAGCCTTTCTGCCAGACCCTGTCTGATGGCTAAGGAGACTACTTCATTGATGTCAGAAGATCTGCCACTCGATGGAGAATCCGGGGGCCGAAGACCTGCTGCTGTTGGAGTAAAAGTGGCCTCTGGTCTTGATCGAGAGCTGCTTTGGGCCACAGATGGGATAGATGAAGAAGAAAGATCCCAAGGAGTCTAGGCGAAGTTGGGACCCGATCTGCTCAAGTCTTGAGGTCCTGGTTGGATTTCAGGTTGCTCTGGGGATCAGGATTGGAAGTGGCTAAGAGGAGCTGAGGTATCTTCCCTCTCCCTAGAAGTAGCTGGAAGAAAAACTAAAGGATTGGGAAGCCTGTTGCAGTTGACCCCTAATTTGCTCAACAGTTTTGTTGAACTGCCTTTCTAAGGCTGCATGCCTTTGTTTTTCTGCCTTTAATTCAGCCTGGGATGTTTTCTTAGGACCCAATGCTTTGGCCCTGATCTTGGCCACCACCTCCCTTTGTATAGACTGGGAGCATTGTCTCCTTCTCTTTCTTTTGCCAGCTTGGGGGCCTTGAGAGATCAGGCCTGAAGGATCTGTGTAGGGCTTGTCTTGATCCATAGTATGCATAAAGAGACACAAGGTGCTGGAAGTGATCCTCACTATGTATTGTCTATGCAGTAGCCTGAATAGGAACTTATAAACTGTAGAAGCTGGACTTTGGGGGATGACGCCACCTAAAATGGCTACTTGCTACTTTCTTTAGAAAAAGAAGCTTTCAAAATGGCCACTCGCCACATGTGGTTGAAGAAGCCTCCAAATTGGCCATTTGCAAGAGTTACAGGCTACGAAGGGGTTAAATCACTCCTTAGGCTGTAAACAGCCCCAAACTATGAAATCGGCAATAAAGTGAAAATTTACGATTAGCTGAAAGGCAATGTTATCACCGATGTGATCTTAACAATCATGGCGGCCGAAATTGCTGAGGCAAGACTGTGGGGGAGGATCAAGGGTTACTCCCCACTTACAGTCTCCCTCGGTTGAAGAAAACGTGGAATCCTCGGTGTTGCAGGAGAGTGGATGCCAATGACAAAGATAGCTTTCACTTTTGCTGCTCAAACTGATTTCAGAGACATCAGCTTATGGTCATTGAAAGAAGCTGAGTCAAAACTGGGGGATTTCTCACACAGGCTGCTACTTTTATACTAGATGGACCCAGCTTGATGATGTAATCAGGAGGAATCATACCCATCCTGAGGTCTTGCAACAGCATGGAGGAGAATGTATTCTACTTGGAACTGCTTTTGAAATCTACTCAGAAACTGTGGCTGGAGCAAAACTCAGCTGCCTGCTCTCTGATAAGTCAGAGACATTTCTGCAGAACAATGAATATGTTGCAAGAACTGCAATGGTTGCCAATAGGTTTCTATGTAAAATTCAAATGCTGCTGAAGACCAATAAACAAGGGTATTAACAAGGAGGGAAATGGGAAGAAAATGATAAAACAAGAACTGTGGTTTAGCAATACCAGCACAAAATAATTCACATATAGTTTATGATATCCTATTATATATGCACATTAAGGTGTTCTATTACTTCCATCAGATCTTCCACACCACTCTGCTATAAATAATTTTACAGTTTGTTCTTGATTTCATAGCTGTTTTCAAAGACATCAATTTAGCTTGCCTGCCTTGTACATTCAAGCCTGGAAAGTAGGTTTCTTATTTCTCCACTCCCCCCACAGTTTTAGAGATCCAAGTACCATAAAGTAGATCTTTGTGGTACCTGCCACAGGCATATGGAACAGACTCCAAAAGAAGTGAGAACTGTTATTTCTTCATTTTTCTGAAAGAAACTTAGAACAATCATCTGCAGAAATGGAATTCAAAATACCAATTAAATACTTTTAGGAACTTCATTCCATTGTCCTTTTATGGTTTTGTGTTGGAACACTATATTTTATGGAATATATATATATATATATATATATATGCAGACCTGTACCCATGAAAATCTATTTTATATATAAAATACATTTATAAAATACAGTCTGGTGAAAGCATGATTTCACCAGAGATGATTCCACCAAACTGTCAATTATTTGGAAGCCTGCACTCTCAAACAAAAAATCTCCACACCACAAGCCAGGCAAACACCTGGGCACAAACAGANACCTAGCTTCCTAACAAATGATAGCCGTCCATTTACTCGGAGCCAAGCTGCACTAAAAGCCTCCAATACAGGAACACTATGTTGCCAGCCATTCAAGACAAAAAAAGCCACAAAACAGACAGAAGATATTAGAAACACCAATCAAGCAGAAAACAACAAATTCCAAGAACAATAAACACAGACCAAGAATCCCAACCAATCAGGATGAAGAAAAACCCATTCTGGCACAGCAGTAGGCTAGCCCCAAATTTGAAACTGAAACGGCTGTGAAAGTCTGACTCACAGACGAACACAATACACAAGCCTGATGATAGCAGATGAGATTCTGCTGAAACGTTGCTACAACTTTAAAAGCACAACTTTTATGACATGGGAAAATACCCAAACAGAGCTGAATACCATACATATAAATAGATGTGAAAACTTAAGAAAACATATACATATATATATGTATATGTATATATAACAATAGAACTCAGAAGGTCATCACACAACCCATGACCCAGGTCATTACAACCCAGGAGATTACAGCACAAGACCCAGGAGGTCAAAAAAATAGTACTCAGAAGGTCAGAGTGGGACCTCGTCAAAACGTTGCCAAAATACTCTCAATCTTACATGGGAAAAGACCCAAAAACGCCAAGACCTGCATACCTGTACCCATGAAACTCTATGAAAACAAATATCATATCTCTACAGTGAGGAAACCTTCCAGCTGACCAGGATCAAGAAACTCAAAGTCTGAAGAGCCACCATCTTATGTGACCTCACATTCCTACACAAGTGCTGAAACAAAAAAGTGATCCCCACATACTTCCAACTCAAATTCCATTCCAAAACCTCAGCCACTGAAAGGATCATGAAAAGAACAGAATTAGCCCTAATCAGAAATGAACTCCACAGGAAAAGATTCCGACTAGACCAAACAAACAGGGACCTACTTACTCTCCACCTCAAACTGAGCAACCAAATCCACCCAGCACTCTGGGACAAATCCAAACAACTAGCCCTCTGGAGAGCCGAAACAGAAACCTCCTATAAGACAGACAGACACACACCAGCAAAATCCACAGACTAGAGAAGCACCAGAAGCCCAACCCCGCCAGAACAATGTTTGAAACAAACAGTACACAACATATCAGACAGAACCCTCACCAGAGCAGAAAACAATGTCCTTTCCAAGGGATTCAACTTTGCAGTAGCCCCAAAATGAATCCCCATCCAAAAAATTATATGCGAAGTTGAAGCTAGCCTAACCAAAATTAACGTCCTCTGCTCCAGCAGTCCACTCAGAAACAACTTACACAGAGAAGAACAAAAAGCACTCACCAACTTGAGGAAAAGACAACAACATAATCATTCTCCCAGCAGACAAAGCAACGCCACGGTCATGATGAACAAAACCCAAACCATCCTACCTACTCCAAAACCCTGCTTATAAACCTCTAAAATATACTGACCCTACCACCTACCTGGAAAAAAAAACCACCAAATCCAAAACAAAAGCCTCCCCCATCAGTGAAGAGATCCAGCAAAGGAATCGTCCCCAGAGAAAAATCATCCAGATGCCCCAAACTCTATGGCCTCCACAAGATACACAAAGAAGGAAACACTACTCAGACCCATAGTAAGCTCCACAGGCTCAACCTCTACGGAATCTTGCCAAATTCTTGCCAAACAACTCCAGCCCAACACAGAATCCATCACCTCACACGTACAAAACTCCTTCCATTTCATAGAAACAATAAAGAAACAAAACCTACAACCCGGCAACGTACTCGTGAGCTTCAATGACATATCCCTTTCACCCAAGAACCCATCAAAAAGCCTAGACAGCCCTCCAAAACAAATACAACCCCCCCCAACACATCCTAGATCTGACCAGCCACTGCCCCAACAACACATACTTCATCCACAATGGACAAAGATACAAAAAGATAGAAGGAGCACCCATGGATCATTCCTCTCACCCGTCATCGCTAACCTATACATGGAACACTTTGAAACCAACATTCCAGACAAATCCGAATACAAACCCAAACTCTGGCTCAAATATGTAGATGACACTTTTGTAATTTGGCCACAGGGGAAAGAAAAACTGGACAACTTCCTCACAACACTTAACAACCTACACCCCAAAATACAATTCACCATGGAAACAGAAACCCACCAACCAACTTCCCTTCCTGGACATCCTAATTTACAAAAAACCCAATGGCTCCCTAAGACACAACATCTACCGGAAAAAAAAAACACACCAACCGCTACCTAAATGCACAATCCCATCACCACCCTGCAAAGATCAAACTCCGTAGCAAGAACCCTCATCTCCAGAATCCAAAACAACAAGCTCAGAACAGAACTACACACCCTCACTAATGTATTCATTTCCAATGGATTCCAAAGAAACACTATCACCAATCTAATCCAAAGAGAAACCCCCAAAAAGCCAAGACACAGAACAAGACAACGGTATCTCACTCCTCCTCACATCAAAGGCACCACAGACAAAATCAGCAAAATTCTCCACAAACACAATATCACGACAGTCTTTGGCACTGACCAAAAAATAGCCAACATCCTTAAGAAAACCCCAAAGACAAGATCCAGCTAGAAAACCAAGGAGTTTATGAAATTACCATGTAACAATTGCCTAGCCACATACATTGGACAAACCAACAGGAGAATAAATGCACACCTCGCAGAACACAAAAAACGCAGTAAGAAGAGAAGAAAATATTTCCTCCCTCTTTCCAGCACCTTAAAGCCAGAGGACATGAAATTAATTTTGAAGGAACCAAATTAATATCCAAAACTGAACACTCCAACAAGAGAATAATCAGGGAAGCCATCGAGATAGAGAAACACCCCCATAGCATGAACAGACAGGACAATTCCTCTCACCTATCAGACATCTGGAAGCTAGCTCTTACCAACAAATGAGTCCCAGCCATGAAAAACCAAAACAGACCAAAACCAACACGGGACACCACTGCCAATCCCCCTCATCAGACCATGGCCCAAGCCCATCCTATAAACAAAGGACAACCACGATCCAGAAAACAGACCATGGCTACTTCGCCAGCTGTCGTACCCCTGACCCCAAAATCAAACAAGCTGACACATGCCAAGAACACAGACCCAGGACCCACCCCAAACTCGAAGGCCAGACTAAAACCCAGAATGCTACATCACAGCCACCCACCAGGATATCAAATCAGAAAACTCAGGAAATTATACCACAAGAACTCAAGAAGTTGCAACAAAGCCAAATGACCAGGATAGCACAGCACAAGATCAAGGATACCACAGCAATAAGTCTCACAAGGTATATATAAATATTATGTATATATATATCTTGTGTATATATAACTTACATATATACATCCATATACATACATTATTACAAAAGGTATGTATATATATGTATATGTATGTATATGAATAGTGTATATATGCCTGTTAAGCTTTGTTGGTATTTTCCCATGTCATTGTAGTTGTCATCTGCCATCATCACCATGAAGTTCCGTCACCATGGAAACGGAAACAAACAAACATCTACCATTCCTAGATGTACTAATCTACAAAAAAAAAGATGGCACTCTAGGACACACCGTTATACCAGAAGGAAAACACACACCAACCGCTACCTCAACGCCCAATCCCACCACCACCCAGCACAGATGAACTACATGGCCAAAACGCTAATTGCCAGAAACACAAACGCCTGGCAGACAAGACACACATAAAAACTGAACTATGCACCCTTGACGAAAGTACTAACCACCAATGGCTTCCAAAAAAGCAAAATCACCAGCTTGATCCACAAAAAGACACTAAGACATAATAGAACCTAGAAGATCAACAGACCTATGGAACAGCTGTCCTGCCCTACATAACAGGTATTACAGACAAAATCAGTAAGATACTACACAGGCATCACATCAAGACTGCCTTCAAAACAGACAGAAAAATAGCAGCCATTTCTTAGAAACCCCAAAAATAAAATTGACCTGGAAAACCAAGGCATATATGAAGTCCCCTGTGCATCATGCCTGGCACATACATGGACAGACCAATAGAAGAATAAGTTCCTGTCTGGATGAACACAAAAATTCAGTAAAAAAAGCTGGAACACACTTCCTCACCAGTCCAACACACATGAAAGCCACAGGTCATAGCATCAACTTCAATGGCACCCAAGACCACAGCCTGTACAGAAAACACCAGCCACAGAACTATCAGAGAAGCCATAGAGATTGAAAAAAGACCTGAAAGCATGAATAGTAGAGATGATTCCACCAGACTGTTAATCATTTGGAAGCCTGCACTCTCAAACAAAAAAATCTCCACACCACAAGCCAGGCTAACACCTGGGCACAAAACACACACACCTCATACCTCTAGCTCAAACACACCCCAACCAGACACCCAGATGAAACCTAGCTTCCTAAACAAATGATAGCTGTCCATTTACTTGGAGCAAGCTGCACTAAAAGCCTCCAATACAGGAACACAATGTTGGCCAGCCAATCAAGACAATAGAAAGCCACAAAACAGACAGAAGATATTAGAAAACACCAATCAAGCAGAACACAGCAAACTCCAAGACCAATAAACAGAGACCAAGACTCCCAACCAATCAGGATGAAGAAAAAAAAAATACTGGCACAACAATAGGCTAGCCTGCAAATTTAAAACTAACGGCTGTGATAGACTGACCCATATACGAACTCAATACAGAAGCCTGATGATGGCAGATGAGATTCTGCCGAAACGTTGCTACAACTTTAAAAGCACAGCTACAAGGACGTGGGAAAATACCAGAACAAAGCTGAACAGCATACACACACACACACACACACACAAACACATATTTTCTGTGGTTTTCGCGGGTATTTGTATGTGGATCTTTGGTTATTCGGGTTTTCTTCCTGCATAAAATTGAGAAGTATTCTCGCGGGCAACGTTTCGATGAAGTCTCATTTCATTCATCTTCAGGCTTACTCTGAGAAAGCACAGAGCCCGAATAACCAAAGTATATATATATGTTATGTATGTATGTATGTAATATATATATATATATATGTTTTTTTAAGACTCTTCGCGGGGTACTTAGCCATTTGTGCTGTTTAGCTCCTTCGGGTATTATCCCAGTCATTGTTAGTTCTGTTAAAGTTGTAGCAACGTTTTCGCAGAATCCCTCTGCCATCATCAGCTTCTGTATGAAGACACTTCCATACAAGAAGCACTGATGTGGCCAGATGGATTGCTGCTTGAAACGTTGGCTACAACTTTAACAGAACTAAAATGACGTGGGATAATACCCGAAGGAGCTAAAAGCACAAATATATATATATATGTATATGTATGTATGTATTATGTATGTATGTATGTATTATGTAATATGTATATGTGTATATATGTATAATATGTATATTATTGTATATATGGTAATATGTGCCGTTTAGCTTTCCTTCGGGTATGTATCCCACGTCATTGTATTCTGTTAATAAAGTTTGATGGCAAACGTTTCAGCAGAAATTCATCTGCCATCCTCAGGCTTCTGTATTGAGTTCGTGATGTGGCAGGCTATCAACAGCCATGAGTTTTTAAAATGTGACACACTTCCATACAGAAGCACTGAGGAAGGCCAGATGAGATTTCTGCTGAAACGTTGCTACAACTTTAAACAGAACTACAATGATGTCGGATAATACCCGAAGGAAGCTAAACAGCACACATGTAAGTACACGAAAGCTTGAAAAAACATATATGATATATGCATTATATGCATATATGTAATAGATAGGTAAGATATAGATATAGATATAGATATAGATATATAAAACAAGCTTAGTAACAAGCCAAGTCTTAGCCAAGGAGGCTAATGGAAAAGAGATCAAAACACAAAATGACCAGGAATTACAACTAGGACCCAAGACACCACAACACAAGAACTTGCAAGCCCTCACACAACCCATTACCCAGCCGTTAATGGAAAAAAGATCACTACAAACAAAGACCCTGCGAAATTACAGCACAAATCCAAGATATCTCCACAACAAAACTCACAAGCCCATTCACACAGCCCATTATACCAACATCAAACTCCATCACCAATCAAGAGAAAGCAGCGCAGCCAACACACCCAGGAGCGACCAGCCCCCACACCAGTATTTATAGAGAAACGGCAGCTCTGATCACACACTGCCTGTGCACTGGCACCAAAGCCAAAGACACCAGCCTGAGGATGGAGTGGGACTTCGCCAAAACGTCGCCAAGACTCCTTAATCTTACAGGGGAAAAACACTCGGCAACAACACTTACGACCTACATGCTGTACCCATGAAAATCTACCAAACATTGTGTTGTTTAACCAACATGTATGTGTAATAACACACACACACACACACACACCACACACTAGAACTTTAAACGCACAAACCAATGACGTGGATAATACCGAAGGAAGCTAAAACAGCACACATGTAAAGTACCCGCGAAAGCCTTATAAAAACTATATATGTTTTTTTTAACAAATATATATATATATATATATATGTTTGTTGTTTGTGTGTTTTTTTAAGCTCTCGTGTGGGTACTTACATGTGTGCTGTTTAGCTTCCTTGGGTATTATCCACGTCATGTAGTTCTGTTAAAGTTGTAGCTCGATTGTAGTTCTGTTAAGTTCTAGCAACGTTTCAGCAGAATCTCATCTTCCATCATCAGGCTTCTGTATGAAGTGTGTCTCAAACAGAGGAACTGTGAAGACCACTTCCATACAGAAACCTGATTGAGGGCAGATGAGATTTCTTTGGGCTGAAATGTTGCTACAACTTTAACAGGAACTACATGAGCTACAACTTTAACAGAACTACAATGACGTGGGATAATTACCCGAAGAGCCTAAACAGACAAATATATATATATATAATATTAATATATATATATATATATATATATATATTATATGAAATATTATATATTATATATATAATATATTATGTGTGTGGTGAATGTTGTGTGTGTCGTTTGTGTGTGTGTGTGTGTGTGTGTATTGGGTGTGTGTGTGGTGTTGTGTGTGATGTGTGTGTTTTTAAGCTTTCGGCGGGTACTTACATGTGTGCTGTTTAGTTCCTTCGGGTATTATCCCACGTTCATTGAGTGCTTGTTAAAGTTGTAGCAACGTTTCAGCAGAATCTCATGCTGCCATCATCAGGCTTCTGCATGGATGTGGGTTCTCACAGCTCCTGGTTTTAAATTTGAGGCTTGGTCCATTCTGATGGCTAGGAGCTGGGTCTGTGTGTCATTGACTTGGCAGTTTGATTGAATTGGTGTTTCTGGTTTCTTCTGTCTGTTTTTGGCTTTGATTGGCTGGCAACACTCTGTTCTCTTGGTGTTGGAGGCTTTCAGTGCAGCTTGCTCATGTGAAAGCGACGCTGCTCTTCATTAGCAAGCTGCTATTCATTAGCAATGGGTTTCACCTGGGTGCCTGGGGGGGGTATTTACTTGGAGGCATCAGATGGGAGTCTGTTCTGTGCGCAGGTGTGGGGGTGTTGTCCAATGAACACAGACCCAGGCTCCTTAGCCAATCCAGAAATGGACCAGCTTCAAATTTAAAACCAGGAGCTGTGAGACCCACTCCATACAGAAAAGCCTGATTGATGGGCAGATGAGATTCGCTTGAAACATTGCTTACAAACTTAATAGCACTACCAAATGATGTTGGGATAATACCCAAAGGAAGCTAAAACAGCACACATGTAAGTACCCGCGGAAAGCTTAAAAAAACAATAATATAGTATATATATATAATATATATTATATATAATATATATATATATATATATATATATATTATATATATATATATTACCACCACGCACAAGTTTACAAACCAATTATCTTCTTCATCCCATAGCCCACCTCCTTAAGTAAGTATCATAATCTTGCAAGCTAGTGTCAATAAACTGTCTCATCGTTTTCATAAACTTATAATTTGGAGTTCCATTTTCCAATGCCACTCTCTTCTTTGTCAATACAAATTAATCCTCAGTACTGCCATTTCCACCACATCTTTTGGATAGTCTATCCATAGAAGTCCAAATTGTTTTTAATTTGTTATATTAATTTTGAATGCCACTTCTCAAAAGTGTCAATTCAGAATGTTAAATGTTAAAATATTTTTGCATCATTTTACACACAACCATTCAATATTTGTATTAATTCAGCGGTGTGGTGTCTGTGTTTTACTTTAAATAGAATCTTAGTTCTCTGAAAGAGTGACATTTTTAAAATTGCTTTTCATTATTTATTTTGCAAAAATCTATATCCCACAGTATGGATTCTGATAATTAATTCCCAAAATATTCATTCCAAATTTATCTGGATCTTTACTCTAATTTATTCATACTTTGTTAAACTATCAAAGTCTTATTTAATTTTTTGCTGCTTATTTTATTGTTTAAATCTTAAATTTTATGGTTTCTTTCATAAAAAAATTGAAGGGAAATGTAATCCACATGTTTTCAGATTTGTTGATCTAAAAGTCTCCAATAGTTAGTAAACAAAACAATTCTTTAATATGTTAGAAAAGGAAATTGTAAAAAATTAGTGCTGACTATGCTTTATAAGCAAGATGGTTATTTTAATCATCTCCAGCTGCTCAAAACCCAGTGGGAATTGCTGCTTGCAATCGCATTGGAGGTGCATCCTCTTCTTTTTCCAAAGAGCTAGTTCATTCTTCACTGCAGTTGTGTGGTTCTGCTTTTTGCAGATCTTTTTCAATCTTACAGTTTTTTTTCTTTCCAGAAATCTTTTTTTATAATTTATTTTATGAGTACACTTAAAAAAGCCTATTGATGGGAGCATATATTTTGTGGAATAAAAAAATTTCAATGTAGTTCATATGGTATCAGACAATAAGAAAAATGAGATTGTTTCATATTTTAGTGATAACAGAGTGATCATATCAAAAGAAATTGGATAATCACTTTTTAATCCACGCATTTCACTGATTTTAAAGCAAAATGGATTTTTTTTTCTTTTTTCAGATATATACTGTTGCTATGAAAAGGCTGACAGTGCCAATCCAGTTTCCCAGATGATCTTCTGAAATCTTTCACTTTAATTAAAGCCATCTGGGACAAGTGGATTCTAAAAGCATTGCTCAATCACTTCTAAAACATAATGAAGTTCCATGCAATATAATTTACATCTAAAATTCCACCATTAACATCCCTATTTTATTATTGTATGTATTCATTACTCATCTATTTATTAATTATTTTTTTCATCTATTTTCTTAATGTTTTAAAATTGCATCCAATTGCTCATGTGCATGTGAAACAATATCTTGCAAGACTCAACTGATAATCAACAATTCATTATTAATAAGAAGTGAGAAATTACAGTATCAAATCCCAATCAGGCAACTTCAGGAAAGCCAGCGCACGCAGCAGTGGTTGAAAAATGCAACAGCTGGAAACAATCATAGGTTAATTGGCCTCAGATCCTGAAAAGTCAAGTAATTTGAAAGTGAAGTAATGAGCATACTTGCCTGTTTGAATCAAACTCTGCAAAACTAGGATCTAAAAGGAGCCCGATGGTCAGCAGATATAAAAATGAAAAACTCAGTTATTTTATCTTTTCAAGCACTAATTCCCCCAAACAACTAATTTTCAAACAGATTATGTTTCCCTCCTTTATTTATATAATATGGCTGAGTATGGAAATACAGAATTATAGCCATTTCATATTTATTTTGTTCCAGCCGGAAAAACGCAAGGTAGACAGATCAACAAAAGCCAAATGTATTTATTTCACTATTACAGAAAACGGAACGCGTGGCTCAAGCCGCGGCAGCCTTTATATTCACTTGCCTGCCGCTTGTAGCCAATGACATTTACTTGATTTGCCGCCTTTCGGCAGTCCTCCTAGATTGTTCTTAGTTAACCAATCCTTGCAGCCTTTTCTGGCCAATCAACATTTGAGGCATGGAGTTATACCATTTTATTTACAGAACACCCCCCCCCTTAGTTTACTCCTACGGGGTGACATAGTCGTGCAGGAGGTGGGGCTTCTTCTAACTCTATGGGACTTGCCGTCATTTTCGCTGGAGAGGTTTTCAACCGGTTCGGATGGCGGTTGCTGTCTCTCCGGCTCTTCTCCAGGAACCGGCTTGGAGGGTGAGTCAGCCATTTTTGCTACCGCTTGAGGTTAGCCTCCAGCCGGTTGGTTTATGCCGCTCGCCTCTGCCTTTCCCAGGGCAGGTCGAGGCTGGCGTTGGCTGGCCCCTTCCAGATGGGTTTCCCTATGTCTGGATTTTTCCGCAAGTCATCATCTAACCGTAAGTTTTCTTTTGCTCTTTTGATTGGTTTAGATGTTCTGGATGATTTGAAAAGAAGTCTTATATTATTTCTTGTATTTCCCCCCCCCCCTTTGGTTTTTCTTTTCGTCAATTTTTATATGGGGCCGTCTGTATTTGTATTTCGTTCAATATTTCGCGAATGAAGGCTGAGTCTATGTTTGCTTGCTTCTGATTCCCTGCCATCGTCTACGGCTTAGCGGTTAGGCCGGGGGGCCTCGATTATTGGTGTGATTGTGGTGGAAGCCAATAGGGGTCCCCGATTGAAATTGTTTGCGTTAGACATAGGCGGCCAATTTCAAATGTCCGGAAAACAGCGAAGGAATCAGGCAGGTTTCTTTCCCCCCCCCCAAAGGTTTGTAATTTGGATGTAACCTATCTAAATGTGACCTAAGTTTTTCCCCCAATTAAACAATTATGCTGGGCTGCTTGTTAAGTTACATGCTGGGGGTGATATGTTGGAGAGTGAGTAGACGGTTAATTTTATCCTGGACATCCCCCGAGTCCATTTTTCTAATCCCTCTTTAGTAAACCTGACCATTCTCCGCCCTACCATTTGCTGCCAAGGATGGCCGGCGCAGTTATACATGGCGTATATCTAGGGAGGCTAGGTACTGCTCAAAACTTGTTTATGGGCTTAATGAGGCCCGTTGTCGGACACTAGGACGTCCGGCAATCCATGGGTTGCGAATAGTTTGTTGAGTTGTTTAATGACCGCATCGGTTCTCCCCATAGATGACATTACTACAACTTCCAACCAATTTGAGTATGCATCTACGACAATCAAAAAGTATGCCCCGTAGTAGGAAACCCGCAAAGTCAATATGGATCCGAACCAGGGGCCTCATTGGCGTCTCCCAAGTCCCTTATGGGTGTTGTGGTGGGAAAGTCTGGTTTTCTGGCATTTATGCCAAGTTGCAACCCAGTATTCAATATTTATCTAGAGCCAGGCCACCAACATAGCTCCTTAGGCTAGGCTTTTCATTTTCACTATACCAGGGTGGCCCTCGATGAAGCATGTCCAAACACTTTAGTTTGTCGATCGAGCAGGATATTACCATCCGATCACCCCACAATAACAGCCTTTTTGAATTGAAAGTTCAGTCTGTCTGTCTGCGAAAGGTTTAAATTTTTCAGTTTGGGTTTGGTTTTTCCGCGCCAGGCTTTAACTACCCAGTTTAAAATCGCGGGCAGTCTCTGGGACCTTTGTGTGGCTCTGGTGACATCGTTGCAGATATTGGCATTCAGGACATGTTTCTATTGGTAGGTGGTCATTGTTGGGTGCCGGGTCTTCTTCGTCGTCGGCAGAGGTGGTTCGTTCGTTAATCGTCTGCATGAGAGATTTGTTTCCCGGGCGATGTGTCAATGTTTGTAAGAGTAGTGCGCTAAGAATTATGACCATCTAGTCATCGCTGGACAGAAATGTTCGGGTAGTTGTTTCCCGAAACAGAATTCCTAGTAAACGTTTATGGTCAGTTACAATGGAAAATTTCTTCCACAGAGGTACTCGTGAAAACGATTCAACTCCGGCGACAATTTGCCAGGACTTCTCGGTCTAGTTGACTAAAGTACATTCTGCTTTAGAAAGAGTGCTTGAAAATAGGCCGATGGTCCTCTCTCCAAATCAGGTAATTGGTGGTCAGGGATGCACCGACTCCAACGTGAGGCATCGTAGGTGACCGTCAATGAAGTGTGCTTACTAAACTGGATAAGAACGGTGTCTGAGCTTAAACAGATTTTATTCTCTGGAATCCCTTTTTTCTCTGATGACCCCAAGTTCCATTTAGTTTTCTTAACCAGCAAACGTTTCTGCTAAGGTTCTGCTAACGTGCTTTATGGGGAGGAATACGTTAGATAAATTATTAGACCCAAAAAGGCCTGGCAATTCCGTTTTGTTTTTCTATGTGGTGCGTCTCTATAGCCTTGACCTTTTTTTCTGTAGCTGTATACCCTCTCCTCAATAAGTAGCCCAGAAATCGACGCGATAGTCATCTTAAGCAGCATTTTTCCTTTTTAACTTTCAGGCGGATTCTCTAAATGATTGTTAGCACTTCTCATTAGTACTTTTTTCTAGTTGGTCGTATCTTAGTCGAAATTAGACGTCATCAAAATATGTTATGACCCCTTTTATTCCATTAAGAGGCGTTCCATGAGGCTTTGGAAAACGCCTGCGGCGCCAACGCTAACTCCAAAATTGAAGTCATGTTACACTTGAATGCCCCTTTGTGTTACTATTGTCTGTGCCTTGGCCATAATGGGTCTACTGGAAGCTGTTTGTATGCTTGTGCCAAATCAAGTTTGGCAAAAAATTTCGCTTCCCTGAGTGTGAGTGTAACAAATGTTCTACGCTGCGCACAGGGCATGCGCTTTGCTTGTAGCGCATGTTCAGGTAGTTTTAGCTCCACAGATGGTTAACCGACCCCATCAGGCTTAACCGGTTGTCCACTATTGGCGTTCTCCCACCTAGCATGATCAAATAGTTCCAAGACCCCTTGTCAATTAAAATTTATTCAATTGTTCCCCTTTTTTGCTTTTAACGCAAAGGAACTCGTCTGCCTTTATCTTCTAGGGGCCACCTGGGGGCTAACTAAAGAAATTGGTCCCCCGGTACCTGCTAGCGTGCCATCGAAACGTCCGGAACTCGTGAATCAGGCTTTCTTCCCAGTCGGTTGCGGGCTACTCGGTTCACTCCGTCATTCCAATGCCCAAGGTGGGAACCATCGATCCCAGGAGGCTGGCTCGTCTCGGTCAACGTATTTTTAGAGGCAGGACTTCGACGTGCTGCTTGTAGGCGACTCCAAAAAATGTCTAGACCTACCATAGGGGATTCGATTCCTGGTAGTCCTTCAGAATTAAATTTTTGTTCTGGAGTATCTTTAATTTGATATTTGGGACCAGTCGTCTGATTGTGTCCAAGACACCATTGACAGGAAAGATCCTGAATCGACTTCCATCTCACAGGGGCTTCCTCAATTTTACGATTGATTTACTTTTCTAACCCGCTTTCCGTTCGGCGCGCTTTCCAATTGTACATTTAGATGGGGGTCTTTTCTCGGTTACCTGGCTCGTTTGTTGCGCTCCACTTTCTCTCGGCTTTGCTTCGATTCAGCTTGTGGTGCGAGAGTTACTGCATCTGTTAGGCTGTTATTTTGCGATTATCTACAGACTTCTCATGTTGTCCCCTTTTCTTGCAAGCTCGCAGATGCGCATCAAGGATTGCAATCGGCTCGAGGTGGTTTCCTCCGCAAAGCCGGCACATTCCACCAGTTTCTTTTTTCACGCCTTTGGTTTGTTGGCATACAGACGGTGGACTCATCGTCATCATCTTTCCAATTCTGATGTTTCCTCAAAATCTCTGATGTGTGGGTGGCGGGCACTTGCTTCTTTCCTCTGGCTAGGCATCATATTCATCCGTTATTCGCCATTCATTTGCTTCAAGTGGCCACTGACTTTTTCATGCGCTCGCCAGCTGTAGCTCTGCAATTGCTCAGCCACTTGTAAAATTGGGTTTTATTTAGCAAATTTACTTGTAAATTAGATCAGTAGGCCTAGGACACTCAATCTCGCATGCTTCATCTAAGTTCAGGAACTCACACGCTCCCCCAGTTGTCGGAGGGCTGCGCACCAAAAGTCAGCGTGGTCTCTTCTTTTGGTCCCTTCGGTGTAGAACTCATGCCGTTTATGAGATTTGACACTACTCGTGCGTAGTGGGCCTTAGCGATGATGCTGGCAGCTTCAGGTCAGGTCATTTGCGTTTACGTCTCTGGCTTCGCCAATCTCCTTGGCCAACTTCGACACGGTTTGGCCCACAATGCGTTAGGAAAGGACAGCCTTGCTTTACGCATACGTCTGAGATCTCCTCCATTTCGGCGTTGCTTTCTAAATACATTTGAAAATGGTCTATGTAGGATTCCCAATCCTCTTCATTGGGATTGAAGGGTGCGGGCAGTGCATTATTTCCAGCCATTGCTTCTAGCCTGGATTTCAATTTGCCGCGTGCACAGTCTTACATTTTAGGATGATCCCATCCTCGTTGCCAGTGTTCCGTCCGGAAAAACACGAGGTAGACCAGGTTCCAACAGCAAATGAATTTATTTCACTATTTACAGCAAATGGAACTGTTTGGCTCAAGCCACGGCAGCCTTTATATTCGGCTTGCCTGCTGCTTGTAGCCAATGACATTTATTTGATTTTGCCGCCTTTCGGCAGTCCTCCTGGATTGGTTCTTAGCGAACCAATCCCGTGCAGGCCTTTCTGGCCAATCACATTTGAGGCATTTGGAGTATACCATTTTATACAGAACAATTTTAATCATTAAATTGTTAGTTTTAAATTATACTTTACTTTGTCCTATATTGTGCAGAGCAAGATAATCATTCTCACTGCCATTTTGAAAGGAGCTTTGAAAGGACTTTGAAAACTTTGAAAGGAACTTTGAAATAAATGAATACTCCTTTGAGATGGTGTTATCACCACCTATTATAAACAAATACTTCTTAACCTCAAGATGGTCTCATTCTCAGCAGAATTAGGTATTTTATTCCAAGGCAAGATAAGATACACTTGTCCTTAGAAAACTCTGGTGATATGAGAGGATCATGTCAAGTGAGAGTAATGGTGGTTCGGAGTTTCATAAATTAGTTAGAACCTCATATGCATCTGTCCATCATGTCTCTGGAATTCCAACTGGTAGAAGGGGTCTATCTTTCTTGTTTGCCTTATTGTAGTCTTTAATATTCTTTGATTGCTGTCTAATATTATATTATTGTTTTGTTATGTAGCTTTCTCACTGGCTAAACGTAAGCACTCATACTGACATGACCATAGCTTTCCTATCAAAAAAGAACATGTGACCCAATTCTTCTGGACTGGGGACAAAACAATATAATTTGTTAGATTTATTCAAGATTGTGTGTTTTTTGTTTTTTTGTTTTGTTTTCTTTTTATTCACAGGCTATGAGTCAGGTCTAATTCATTTTCAAAAGACTCTGAATTGTTTTTTGTGTCTTTAATAGTAAAACCTAGTTGTTTCAGTAAATCAAGGGGTTTGGGTGACTATTCCTGACTATTGACTATTCCTCTGGATAACATATTAGTCATTATGGATATTGTTAGCATTACTGGTATGTCATATACTTATATACTTTGTCATAACGCCTGTTATGTTGGGGAGCTTGATGCTAGCCCATAAATCAGCAATAAAATCTATCCTTTTTTTGCTAGCCTCTGCTTACAAATTTGATCCTGTTCTACTCAATTTTCAATGTATTTTTCAGTTGCTAGGTAAAGGTTTCCCATGTCCAGTCCTGTCTGACTCTCAGGAGTGATGCTCATCTCTATTTCTTAACTGAGTGAGCCAGCATTATCCAAAGATACTTCTGTGGTAATGAGGGCAGCATGACTATATGCAGAGGCACGCGCTGTTACCTTCCCATTGATGTGGTAACTATTTATCTGCTCACATTTGCATGCTTTTGAACTGCTAGGTTGGCAGGAGCTAGGACAAGTAATGGGAGCTTACCCTGTTGCATGCTGCTCAGGTCTTGGACCAAGGATATCAGTTGACAAGCTCAGTATCTTCAACTGCTGAGTCATGCCCCTCACCCCGCTGCTACACAGAATCCTAAATCTGTTAATATAATTTATTTCCAGCATTACCTTTGATTCGCGAGAGTACCACTCCAACTTAATTGTCTATAAACAATATTTTTTTATATTTTCAATTATTTAACTATCTGTAGGACACAATTTAATCCTCCTCACTCAACTGTCAGTATGTGTATAGACACATACACAAACACACATCCAAAGCATTACACACCATATTCTCAGTACCCAAGCTTTCTGGAGAAGAAAAATGAGATTAACTTTCTCAGCATGAACTATTGAAATAAGTCTGATCAGTTGAAATTCTCCACTGACAAAAGTGTCATGTAAATGTCATTGAAAAGTTATAACATGACCTTAAGACATTGATTATGTCTTGACTGAACATGCCTAAGAGCTGAATGTGTAGGATGATGCATTCAAAAGTAATAATTTTATCCACAGAAATTAATCTTTAGAAAGGTCACTTCTTTTATACAACAGAGACACATTACCTACAAAGAGATCATTTGTAATCCGAAAAGAAAAATCAAAGAGCCAAAGAGATGGAATTTTTTCTTTACTTCCAATGTGCATAAACTTAATACAGGTGGTTCTCAACTTACAACCAAAAATGAGGCCAACATTTCTGTTGCTAAGTAAAACATTTAAAAGAGTTTGCCATGTTTACAATCTTTATTGCCACTGTTGTTAAGTGAATCACTGTAGTTGTTAAATTATTCAAACTGTTGTTAAGTGAATCTGGCTTCTCTATTGACTTTGCTTGTCAGAAGGTCACAAAAGGTAATCACATAACCCCAGGACACTGCAACAACCATCATATATATGGGTCAACTGCAAGAGTCTGAATTTTGATCACATGACTATGGGGATGTTACAATGGTCATAAGTGCAAACACTGATTATGTCATATTTTTCAGTGCTCTTGTAACTTTGAATGGTCACTAAATGAACTGTTGTAAGATGAGGACTACATCGTACAATGTAAATTGAAAATGTAGATGCAGCAAAATAATACAGCTGTGACAAGTTTCAAACTATTAAAAGTTAGCCTGTTGCAAATGTGAAAATTCACTTGCTTTTGCTTTTGAAATGGTGAGAAGAAATACAAGATAAAGAACATGTGAATTTTAATTAATTAAATTTTGAAAAATAGTAAAATGATAAGCCAAACTATTACACTTATCAGAATGAAGCACAGAAATTAGAAGCCAATTTATTATGGAAGTGTATCATCCTAGTAGGGGAAGGAAAGATGATAGAGATTAATAACCCTTTTTGCCTCCAGGTTCATGACAGCTGGTTCCATACTGAAATGTTAAGCAGTATTTTCCCACTTCAAACAATGTAGCTTCTGACTAAAGTATTCTTTAGCTGAACTTTTCCATAGAGTAATTTTAGACATAAAATTTCCTTGGCTAAATCCCCATTTTGTACAATGTGGCTTCTGTTTAAATTGAAAAGAAAGATTTTGATGTTACTACTTGGCAATACTTTTACTTTGATTTAATGCAACTTCTAGCTGAATAACCTTGTTCAATGCATCTTAGTAATGAATAAGTATGATATCAACCACATGATTAATAAGTGTATATGTGTCTCTAAATCACTCTTAAAAAGTGAACCTCAGCAAAGACTAAAATCCTGGGAGGGTTCTATAAATAGGCTGGCTTCAGAAGTCAATTTGCGATCAAAAGGGATGTGGGATTATTTGTTCCATATTACATATATTCTGAAAAATATACCAGTATATATAGTATATTAATATACTATCTATCTATCTATCTATCTATCTATCTATCTATCTATCTATCTATCTATCTATATGTTTTTTTAAGTTTTCACGGGTACTTACATGAGTGCTGTTCAGCTTCCTTCGGGTATTATCCCACGTCATTGGAGTTGTGCTTTTAAAGTTGTAGCAACATTTCAGAATCTCCTCTGCCATCATCAGGCTTCGTACTGAGTTCGTATGTGGGTCACAGGCTAGCACAGCCGTTAGTTTTAAATTTGAGGCTAGCCTACTGCTGTGCCAGGATGTTTTTTTCTATCATCTGATTGGTGGAGTCTTGGTCTGCGTTTATTGGTCTTAAGTTGTTTGGTTTCTGGTTCTTCTGTCTGTTTGGGTGGTCTTTTTGATTGGCTGGCAACACTGTGTTCCTGTATTGAGGCTTTCAGTGCAGCTTGCTTCGTGTGAAAGGACGGCTATTATTTATTAGGAAGCTAGGTTTCATCTGGTGCCTGTTGGGGTGTGTTTGAGCTGGGGACAAGAGGGAGTCTGTATCAGAGGATCTGGAGGTTCCCTCTGATACTCCAGCTCATACACACCAAACCAGGCCCCAGTGAAGCCTAGCTTCCTAATAGATAATAAGCCATTCCTTTCACATGAAGCCAAGCTGCACTGAAAGCCAATACAGGAATACAGTGAGCCGGCGCATAAAGCCCAAAACAAGAGACGAAACCAGAAACACCAACAACAAACTCCAAGTCACTAAACACAGACAAGACTTCAACCAATCAGGATGAAAAAAATAACCTGGGACAGCAATAGGCTAACCTCAAATTTTAAACCAACAGCTTGATAAGCCTGACCCACATACAAACTCATACAGAAGCCTGATGATGGCAGATGAGATACTGCTGAAACATTGCTACAACTAAAAGCACTACAATGACGTGGGATAATACCGAAGGAAGCTGACAGCAAACATGTAAGTACCCGCGAAAACTTAAAATACACACACACAACAACACACACACACAGCACACACACATACATGTTGTATCTGAATTTTCAACAACAAAATCTGGAACTTGTGGCTATTTCAGGAACACAGGCAGAAAGAAATTTCAAACCAATAAAAGCATTAGAAATATAACACACAAAAATGATTGCATTGTTCACAGAGCAAAAATCAAAGTACACTAAGGCCACAGTCACTAATCTCTAGATATCTTTTGTTGTCTAAAACTAGATACTAAAATTTCATACACACACGCACAGACACACAACTCTGAAGGAGTGTCCTATAGAATAAGCAACTGTGATGAAAATGTCCTCGCTGATATGAAACTTGCCTAAAAAAGTTCTGTTATGTCAGTAAGACAATATTTAATGTTTGTGGAATGAGTTACAATAAAAGAGAAAAGAAGGAAAACAATGTTCTTTTACTGATCAAGGAGAGACTCAACCTAAAAATAAGGAGAAATTTTCTGACAGTGAGAACAAACAACAGAACAGTTTGCCCTCGGAAGTTGTGGGTGCTTCATCACTGAAAGCTTTCAAGAAGAGATTGGACTGCCATTTGTCAGAAATGGTGTACAGTCTCCTGCTTGGACAGGGGGTTGGACTAGATGACCTACAAGAGGTATGTTCCAACTCTTGTTAATCTGTTTATATGATAACCTAATTTTTTTTTCTAAATAGCAGCATATTAGCTTTGATATAATTTCCCTATATCATTTTTCACTTTCTGTTTAAAGGAACCCTGCTAGCTCAAAAAGGAAAGCAGCAAAATCCAGTCTGCTCCATTATACATAGTATTCATAGTATGATTTGATTGCTTACTGTACCCTATGTACACTGAGAGCATATTCACCAAGACAAATTCCTTGTGTGTCCAATCATGTTTGGCCAATGAAGAATTCTATTCTATTCTATTCTATTCTATTCTATTCTATTCTATTCTATTCTATTCTATTCTATTCATAAGCACTAACTCCTTCTGTTACCTGAGAAATAAAAATTTCAATCTGCTATGACATTCTTTAACACAAGAAAGATACATGGGATTTGAATCCGGGAATTATTCATATAGGATGATCTCCCATCCAGTAAGATCTGTGACAGAATGCCAATTGAAGGCCTGATTGTAGAAAAAGTTTATATATAGGGGCCTCTTATATAGGGGTCTCCTTAGTAGCATTTTCCCTTTGCAGAACAGCTTGCCTTCACACCTCTGGATCACTTCTTCCACGCTGGTTTCACCAGGAAAAGAAAAGCTTAAATATTCAATAAGGCCTTCATGGGATGTTAGTTAATGGATGTTATTATAGTATTGGTTTTTTGTTTCTCCTTCTCCCTCCCCACTTCCTCCCCCCCCCTCTTTCTGTATATCTCTCTTAAATCTCATGCACTGAATTTTCTTATAATTCATTCAGAGTCAATATGAAATAGCATGTGCATTGATATCTTATAAAATAAATCAAACTTAACTTCTAGAATAACTGATTCGTGTAGTTATTATATGCTTTTCTAACATTTGCCATAACAGTATATTTTTAGGGATATTGGTCTCGTTGAATTATACTTATCCTACAATATTGATTTGTTCAGCAATATAAACCAATATTTTCATAACAATTTCAACCCCCTATACAAGTGTTGCATTAAATTGAATTAAAATGAAAGACCAGCTGATGCAGTTCTAAGAAGTAACACCTTGACACTTTTCTTGTTCTGGAACAAGAGGAGGGCCACAACATTGCAGCTCATAGTAGTAGCTGCAATTATTAATTATCATCCTACAGTTTCTCACTTTAAGGCTGTCACTATACTTGTGAAGCATATATAATTGCTGCAGGGGACCTTCACAATCACCTTCTTTCCTATTCTATAGAGCCACTTGATTCTGCAGCTGTCACAAACCCCTACTAATGACACCACATCATCTTCTCTTTTCATTTACTTGTTGGCCAGCAAACAAATGGACACTGGCAGAGAAGAAAGTAAGTGAACAGTAGGTACAATATTTGTTATGATCACTGTATCCATGATGGAGGAAAATCAATTTCTCTTAATCAACAAGAGTGACTTATTAATGCTTATGACTCCTGGCTGGATGACTATACTGATTTGATTATGTTGGAAGAGAAATTAGCAGCAAGAGTCTCTCTATTTCTTTTATTCTTGTTACTCTTATAAGCATATAGTAAGAAAAACATACCTTAATTAGACAAAGACTGAAGAAACAGATTTCAGGAATATTAAGAAGGTTCTAAGTAACCAGATTTTTCATTTAATAGATAGAAATAGGAATAAGAATAGATTTTGACTCATGGTTACTATAGAAATAACCTAAATCTATAAATAATTATTATACAATGTTTTTAATAAACTCTAAGCCCACAAACTGTATACTATATCATACATTACATGTTAAAACAACAAAATTTCAAAGAAAATAATATTCACAAAGAAAAATACAAAACCAGTGAGAAAAATTGTTCTTAAATATTTAATTTTATGGCTCATAAACCCTGTAAATTAAAAATAAGAGACTTCTATTTGTGCCTATTGTGTAATAGTGAAAAAAAATCACTAAATCAAATATTTGGAGAAGACTGAAAATTTAGTATGTAACCTATTGCAACATTCTCATGTGCAAACCAATTCCATTACTGCACTCCCAGGCTACATGAATTATAATATTTTTCCCCCAGGAAATAAATTACATGAATGTGCTTTACTGAATTTAATTGAATGAATGAATGAATGAATGAATGAATGAATATAGATAGATCTATATCTGCAGCCTGAGCTATGCATAAAGAAATCAAAAGCAGAAACATGAAAGTAAAAAAGAAACAATAAAGCTCTATTTATCTGTCTGTCTGTCTATCTATCTATCTATCTATCTATCTATCTATCTATCTATCTATCTATCTATCTATCTATCTTTTCTGTGGTTTTCATTTCAGAAATATTCAGAATATGTTCCTAGTGATAGATGCCATATACCTTCCCATGATCTCCCTCTTCATATTCCCCATAGTTCCTAAGGATCTGGATGTTGCCATTTCTCCCCAGATGCAGGCCACCATTTATCTTGAATTGATAGATGATTCCCTCTACTACAAAGAAACAAAAACAGTGAGAACCCTCCACCATCAGCAGAAGTAAGTTTATAATTTTATTATAAACTTATATACTTTATAATTTTATTTATTATAATTACATCTAACTTTTATTCAGGAACTCAAGGCAATGTATGCAATGTTCTTTTCTCTTATTTTTTTTCTTCACATTAAAGTAAGGTAAGACAATGGGATGAGACAATTTTGCCCAAATTTACCCAGTGATCTTCCATGATTGAGAGGTGACTAAAACCTGAGTCACATAGGCTATATTCTAACACCTCAACCACCTCATGGCACTTTTTAATCAGCAAAGAAAAACATTCCTCACATTTGGAGAATTTTACCTCTCCACTCGCAAAATTTCATTTCTAGATTGTTTAAATTTTTATAACTGGCCAACAATGAATGAATGAATGAAATGAAATAGTATTCTAGTTCAACACCTTAACTAACTACTATACCACTAGTTCTTTTTAAATAAATCAGCAACCTTTCTAGATTTTAACCATGGTTATCAGACCCAAAAGGTTTGGGAGTGTGTCAATACCAATCCAACTAGCAAAAACTAAGATATGTTCTGTTTAATAAAAACATCAAAGGAATGGCTTGGAATAGAATAACTACACCAAATCAGAGAAGTCTTAAACCTGCATACTCATATTAGCAGTCATTAACTTGCAACCCAGTTGCAAGAATGAGCACAATGGTTAAAGCTAAACAACAAAACAACACTGAAATGAAATAAAATATCCTCTATGCTTCTCACTTGTATTTTATGTGTATTTTCGATTTATTAGGATTTATGTTTAAAATATTCATATTTTTCTCATCTCAAATTATTATTGGCAATTGTTCAGCTGGAATCAGAATGTAGTCAGATTGTGTAACCTGTAGTCAGGTTACAAAAAGGAAACTAAAGGAAGTAGGTTGCCCAATTTCACAAACAATGTTATAAGAATCCATTGGTTTTTCTTTATGCTGTCTTTTATATTAACAAATCAGTTTATTTTCAATAAATTGCTCGCTATAGCACTCCAAAAATTATCTGCACACACCAACAAAGGCAAAGTCTATGACTCTCTATCCAACTCTACATAAGAGGAAGGAAGGAAGGAAGGAAGGAAAAGAAAGAAAGAGGAGAGGGAGAGAGAAAACAGAGAAACAGAGAGAGATTTATAGAACTTTTCAGAATTATTGAAAACACTCGCAAAACAGTCATCATCATCTTCCTAGTGTTATTCCTGCAGGTGCAGGATCCAGTTTTTGGGTCGATTAACGCCATCTTGCAAAATCAAACATGGCATCTGGGTCTAACTGGGCAATTTTCATGTCAGCTTCTACTGTGTCTTGCCAACTTTGATTCGTCCTTCCAAGCAGGCACTTGCCATCTCTATTAAAATAGAAGGTGACACAGACAACAGTGTGGGGAACTGCTCGTAGCACATGGCCATCCCATTGTAGGCTTAGTCCTGCATTTTCTCAGATACTGGTGCAATGCCCATTTTCTGCTATACTGTATCATTGCTGGTAAATCGTGGTAAAGAAGAAAAATATCTAACAACTAACAATACCATGCAGATCTTACATCAGCAACAATTATTTTACTGTGTCAGCAGTTTTTTTGTGCATGTTTAAAATCAACTTCCTATTTAAAGCATAAGAATATTTTAGTTCTGCTTTCTGAATTTGCAAGTCTGAATTGTGAAGGAAAAGTTAAATGACATATTTTTGCTTATTTTATTTTGATATTTTAAATTTTAATTCTCTAGATAGGCAGCTGAAAACTCATGTTTAATGACCACATGCCTGCCTTTAAATCATCTTCTGAATGCATTTTACAGAATAGACCATGACAATGCTTTGAAGCTTTATTCTCTTTTGTAGTTACAAGTCATCACAATGCCTCCTCTAATCAAGTTACTGTGCATCTGCCTGTCACAAATAACCTAGTAGCAACTCAATGTGTTGCCATAAATCTTTCAATAAGATGCATAATTTTATTAGCTCAATATTTTTGAATTGATTGCATTACTTTAAATAACAGCTTTCATTTACTCCATCACTTGGGGGTCAAATGTGCATGTTGAACTGAAGCTGTACATATACAGTATTTGAAACTGGTGATCTCATCTACTATTTTAAATGTTCAAACTGAACAAAGGATCCCGCCCTCTGGCTAGACATTAAACATTGGATTAACAGCAAAAGTATACCTTATCTTTTAAATTCCATGTTTCTCATCTTCCTTTAAGTAATAATTGCATTTCAGATGATACGTTTCAGAAATTCTACATGACAGATAATTATAGGATGCATCTTTGTCCATTTCCCTGCCCCACTTTGGTCCCAACATTACTAAATGCAAATATAGATTATATATTGATAACTTTTAAAGTAGTCTTCTATGAATTAAACTGAATTACTAGTGAGTACATGTGAAAATATGGGCTCCCATACAGTAACTATAAATTGAGGGGGTTTTTTTCTTTTATTTGAAATTGTGTATAGTGATTGGTCTCTGATTACAAATAAATTAATGTTATTTTATTGGTTTTTATTTGGGTAAGTGTAGAAATGCAAGATCTGTAGGATAAACAAGAAATTAAACAATAATGATGATCATCGTTACCAACCAGAAAGAGGGCAGTGTCAAACTACTTTCTTATTGATGCTAGGAAAACTAAATGGTTGCTTCTCTATAATAGACAGTGTGGTAATTTGACTCAAGATAAAAAGAATCTTCTTTGTGAGAGGATATATCCTTTTCTCAGGAAGAATGCTTTTCTAGAGACCAGATTAGAATCAATTTGCCTCTTCAGCAATGAGAAAAACTTAATAATGTGAATGAGATACTCTTCAAAATATTTTTTTAGCAAACTCTGAGACAGTACAGTCTCAGTTTAACCTCAACAAAGACAAAAAAAAGAAAAGAAAATGAAGATAAATTCGAACCAATCAAGGACAACTTTTATAGGGGTGGAGTATTTTTCAGCTAAATGTGAAAAATTGAACTGATCCAGCTCAATTGGATGAACTATCTTGATATAAAACCTGTTTGTTCAGAAGCCAAAATATTTTCTAAATACATTAAGTATAATAATTTATGGTATAGATATATAGATGGTAAAGAGTTTGCTAATAATAAACTAATTGGATGATACTTGACAGGATTTTATCTATTGCCTTCTTTGTATATTGGGAAAATGGTAGAATTAGGCCACTCTTTGGGAGAGATAAACCATTTGTTAATAGCAGTAAATAAGAGGACTAATAAACAGATCCACCAATCAAGATTATTTTTCACAAATTTTGGAAAACATATCTTTAGGGCTTCTCAATATTTCAATTGCAAAATTAATTTTGGATTTCTGTGAAAGAAATAGAAAACAGATAAACAAGGCCAAGAAAATCACCACCAAAAGAAGCAATGAATGAGTTAACAAAATATTGGTCTAGGACTCTGATTATATTATTCGTATTGGAGATAGGTTAATCTAAATAGAAAGAAACAAAACACTAAAACAACCATCCACATTTGTTACTGCTTGTTGCATCCTTGTTCATTAATTAAAGAGTAGTTTGTCTTGTGTCTCTCAGAATCTTTTCATTTTAGTAAGTTAAACATTTTTCACAAAAGGAAAATAATTATACAGTATATAACTAGATTTTCTACATAGTGGGTTTAAATTACCATAGTCTTGACTTGAATACAGACATTAATGAAGTAACATTTGCAATTATGAGTATTAAGAGTACTAGTAATTAGAGGAACAGCAAGATTGGGTAGGTTAAACTTTAAGCAATGATTTTCAGAAAATTAACAAAAACCAGTCATGAGTATTCCTGATTGCACCAATAATATGTTTTGGATGGTTCAGCTGCAATGATTCAACTCATTCTAGTGCAGCACTGTGAATCATATTGGCCCAAAGAGTCTATCAAATAAGGGATAATTTGAAGAGGTTGATTTCACTCTGCAGCGTTGAAAGAAATGATAACTGCTCACTGTCAAGCCTGAAAGCAACAATAAAGTTTAAATAGTACAGGACAGAATCATCAGAAATTAATATATAGTTTACGACAGACATTCCTTTGCAACCCTAGAAGGTGAATTCATCCTCAATGTCATCTAGATTATACTCACTGAGGACCTTCAAGCGAAATGCTGAATGTCAGCAAGTAAGACAATCTCCATCCCCATCCCAGTAGATACGTTTAACTTTAGATTTCTAAATCAATCCATTAAAAATAATAACATGAAATGTTAAAGTGTTGATATAAGGTGATTGTTGGATTAAAGCCATTTATAGTTATTAATATTGCATTGGGACTAGACCATTAAAATGGGGAAAAAACCGAAGCTTTAAGGTGATTCCAGACTGTGAGTTTATGAAATAAGACTTGGGCAGAGGCAGCAAACAGACTTTAATAAAGAGAAAATTGATCAAACTGATGTTTAAAGAAAAGCTATAGCTAACAAATCGCATATTAAAGGAGGTAAGATGTGATCATGCAACTAAGAAATTAAAATGCATATACCCCCCAAGAACATGACCACCTTTTAACTGGTCTAGCTGTGAAGGATTTAGAGATAAGCCTTTGAAGAACCAAGGGTTCTAAGTCCCAAGTCTCTTTTAAGAAAAGAAATTCAAATTTATATAGAAGCATGCAGAATTGTCTATTTGGAGCACAATCCTGAGATGTTCCAGGACAGCAAATAGCTATCAGGACCTAATGATAGTGATTGAGATACAAAGTATTGTATAAATTAAAAGTTGAAATACTCACAGGAGTTGTTGAAATTTGTGCAGATGCAGGGAAAGAATTAGAAAATGACATGAAACATTCCTTTTTCTACTTCTCCACTGACAATAATGGATAAAAGTAAATTAAAAACTTTTAAAATAAATAAAAGTGCCCAATCCTACTAAATTAATCCAACATAGAAAAGTATATTCAAAACATTCAATTTTTCACAAGGCTTTAGTAATAGGGCGTTGGTACTTACCTGACACGCCCATTCTCTTTGAGCTGTGAAGAGCATCCAGTAGTGGGAGGTGCTTAGTCTCCGCATTTAACTGGACATACGAGCATCCAACTCAGTAGCGCCAACCAACAAGGTAAAGTTTTTATTCACCATCTTTTCATTGGTGCCAAAAAAATCAAGGTCGTGGAGAGCGATTTCCGATTAAATGTCCTCACCGCTTCTTAGTATATCGCAAATTTGGAAATTGCATACCCTCCAATCAATATACAGGCAATTCAGGAAAGGAGACGTGTACGCATATCCTAGACTTGATGGAGGCGTACCTGGCACATTGCTATTTGGCCCTCTCAATTAATTAGGGCTTTTCCTGAAAGATTCTGCTACAATAACCACCATTATTGAATATGGGTGGGCCCTTCATTGATATTAGCTTTGGCCCCTAAGGGGACCTTCCACCAAGTCCTCGCAGTGGTGGAGCGCGCACCTGAGAATTACTGGCCGGGTACGCCCCCAGTGTTATCTTGACGATATTTTGATTTTATTTCCTTTCGCCCCATCAGGCCAGTCCAAGACAACTCAAGAACAACATTTATTATCTCTACAAGAGCATGGTTTCCTTAATAAAATTGGAAGAAGAGTCAATTAACACCTTGCGACTCGGTAATTCATTTAGTTGCGGGTCTAGATACGGTGGAAGGCAAAGTTTATCTGTACCAAAGATAGACTAATAGCATTCAAAAATTAGTGAAGGAAATCAGGGCGCTTAAGAGAGTGTCCCTAATGGAACCTATCCTATTTGGTGGAAAAATATTTCATGTATTTCTCATTATTCCTTCGGCCTGCCTTCACAGCTGGATCCCTCCACAGTGGGTTCGCTGCTACCGGTACAAGGAATCTGGGCCGGAAAAGCAGACATCCACAACACAAAAGTCAGGTTCTGACCAAGGTCTCCAAATCCTCTCCTCTGGTGGTCCAAACCGTATCAAGCAGAGGCCTGGTCTCTTCAAGAAACCACAGAAAGGCTCATCATCACCACAGGTGCAGTCTGTTTCAGATGGGGAGCTCATTTCCAGTAGCTCAAACCGGCAGGGCCGATGGTCCAAACATAGGAACATCGCATGCATATAAAACTTGGCTTGGAACCTGGGAGCACAGTACAACTTGGCCTCTTTGGCAAATTCTGTCCCCGCAGGTACGTGGGCCAGCACATAGCTGATACTACAGACAAGTGTAAACAGCCAAGAGCTCAAAGCAGGGGGGCAACACGAATCGAAGCCCAGCTAAATCTGCGGGAATGAAGTGCTAAGTTGTTCACTGTGGCGGAGAACAACAATACCTTTCCATCAAAGCAGAACACATTTCCGGGTCTGTCGAAGATGATACACAGGCCAGACCTGGCCGTAAAGTACAGGCCCACCATAAGATCAATCGGAGTGGCGGCCATTCCACCCATGCCCTGTTTCCAAGAAGCGGATCACGGTCCATTTGGTCAGAGGGCTGGAGTGGTGGACCTATTTGCTTCCCCTCTCCAACACTCAGTGCTCCCGAGAATTTTTATTCCCCAGGTACCCCAATCCCAAGGGAGCAAGACGAATTTCATTTGCCCCCCACTGTCGGGTTGGCCCTTCAGGGCTCCTGTATGCAGTTCGCCTCCACTTGGCCGGTTTTTTGCCAAAAAGGTGCATCCAGAAGTTACTAGCGAGAGAGTGGAAATTGGCTTCTAGTAGCGGCCTTATTGGCCCAGATGGCCATGGTTGGCAGACCTCCGGCAGCCTCGACTACGGTAGCCTCCCGCCGCCCCGGAGAATCGCCAGCTCCAAGACAGAAAATCTCATTAAACTTCAGGGAATCTTCATACAGTCCAGGATCCCTTCAAGTGGTTACAAGTTGAAGCCGATCTGGAGGTTAAAGCGGTAGTGGTCTTGAAGCAGGTGGAAAAAGCCTCTCCCCAACAGAGTTTATCAAAACACTATCCTAGGCCGCCAGAATTTCCTCCATTCAACCAATTTGCATTTACAACGCGCACAGTGGGTACAACTGGTGTAGGTAAGCTTCAAACTTGATGCCTGTCCTTCTTCCTCTGGTTGGTCCCAGAAAGTCTAGAGTTTTTTACCAGGAAGGACTTGAATAGGGGTTATGCACGGCTAAAGTGGAGCCGTTAAAAAGGGCAGGTGGCGGGTTTTGGCCATCAAGTTTCTCAAACTCTAGCGAAGGGCCTCCGGATTCTCCTTTCCACATCACCCATTGTGCCGTAAAGATCGTAGGGTTGCGGTGGTCGCAGGGAAGCGCCGCGCAAGTTGTACACCCTCCAGACAGTGCCCGTTGAGTCCCACGCCTGGGTCCTCGTCCAACTAAAGGAAGTCCCTTTCGAACGCTTTTGGAAAACATCAAGTCTCCAATTTTCAACGTTACAAAGGTGGAGGTTTTCCCTGGGTAGCAATCACTTCCGCTGCGGTCGTAATCTCGGAGAATTGAGCGCAGCCGCTGTCTGTCAGACCAGAGATTCTCTGCATTTTGTTTCAATGCTGGATCATGATTTAGGTTGCTTCGTCCCGATCCCAATTGGTATGCCAAGGTTGCAATTCAGCTTTTCCATAGGAGGCGACAAAAGCTGTTATTCTTCCAAATTTTATTTTGTCCCCAGACCATCTCAGGGGATGAAAGACAAATGGCATAAAGCCTTGGGATGTTGAGGCCATGCTCCTGTTGAATTTTATATCAAGCATACCAGGCCGGCTTTTTCAGGAAATCAGAGGCTTTATTTCATTCCTTTTCAGCCAAATTGTCTCAGGGTCTGCAGGTGTTCACATCTACGATAGGGCCGTTAGGGAGTAGGGCAGCAGTAGCAAAACATTTATCAGACCCAATTTCTTGCAGGGGTGCTTAGGAGGAATAACAGCTCATCATAAGAGCGTGCAGCAACTTCGGCAGCATGGGCACACCAGGGCCAGTCAAATGAACTGAAATCTGTCAGGCCTTGGCTTGCTTCCCCATCGCACCTTCAATTAGACAGTTACTAAAAATCTAGATGTGGTTGTTGCTATTCTCACTGGAAAGGCTTTTCCATTGTTGGACAGAAGAGTTTCTGCCAAAGGGTCCACCAGAGGCACCTAGGAGAGTGAGGAATATCCAGACACAGACAGAGTCCCCTGGCGCGATTTTGGACAGGAAATCAGGGGTACGCACAGCTTTGGGTTACTGTTCCACTTATGGATGCCTCTTGGTAACGAGCTCGATAGCGAGAAAGGGGCGTTGGTACTTACCTGAGCCACTCGACCTATCTCATCTTTGACTGACGGTGGAAAAGCATCCAGCCCCCACCCTTTTTGTTCCCGATCTGGTGGGATCAGTTTCGTCGTGAACTTTTTAGAATGTAGGATGTAGCAGGCGCAATTATTTCTCTCGTCTTCGCCAAAATTGGGGAATGCTGAGGAGGAGGATCCATCATATAGGAGGAGGAAATATCAAGCCGTCAGCCCTGTG
>BHFT01059030.1:0-12086 GCA_004320025.1 Laticauda laticaudata
AAAAAGAGAGAGATTTCTTCTTGGGGTTCATCTTAACCCGTAGTGCTCTTTTTGTTGGGTTAGATTGTCATTTGCAGAATTTGTTGTCTTGTTATGGGAGTTTTCTATTCCTTTTTTATTTATTTGTATTCCCACCCCTCCTTGATTGTTTTTTCGTCAGAATTTATTATTTTTGACTGCGGCGGTTTTCTTTCGAGGTTGCGGGAACGAAGCTGGTCAATGTGCCACTTCCATTCCCTCCCATCATGCTAGCGTTAGTCGGCAGGACCGGGGGCCTGTGAATTGTGTGATGTTGGCTGGCAGCCATAGAGGGTCCCTGGTAAAGTTCTTGGCATAGACTAGGTCACTGATTTCGAAGGTACGGTATTTGCTGGAGGAATCGGGGGGCTTGTCCCATGTGTAGGCTGGGTTGTAACCTGTCCAGGTAGGACCTGTAGTTTCCTACCCATTAACGTTCAGCCGGGCTTTATTTTGTAGTGCTACTAGGGGTAATATGTTGCAAGGTTAGGAGTCAGTTGAGTTTGTCCTGCACATCCCGTTGTCAATTCTCTTTAGGCCCTCCTTAGTATAACCGAACCATGTGTTCGGCCCTGCCATTCGCAGCTGGATGGGCCAGCGCAGTTAAGGCGTGACGGATACCCTGGGTAGCCAGGCATTGTTTAAACTGCAAGGCGTAAACTGAGCCGTTGTCTGAAAACCAGTACATTCTGGTAGCCCATGAGTCGCAAACAGTTTTGTCGAGTTGTTCATGACAGCCTCGGTGATTGTGGAAGCCATAGATAACTTCCAATCAGTTCGAAATATGCATCGACCACAATCAAAAAGATGTTCCCCTTTGTTGGCCCAGCAAAGTCAATGTGCACCCTAGACCATGGACCTCGGGAGTTTCCCAGTCCTGATTGGTGCCTGTGGGGGGCTAGGCCTCACTTTCTGACAGGCGTGGCATGTTGCAATCCAGGGTTCAATGTCTTTGTCCAGCCCTGGCCACTAGACATAATTCCTGCCAGGCTTTCAATCTTAACTATGCCCAGGTGACCCAATGCAACATGCCTCGGACGGTTTCTTGTAGGCTGCTGGGATTACCACTGTCACCTCATAAGAATGCACCCCTTTCGATAGACAGCTCGGTCTGTCTGTTACAGAAAGGTTTAAAAGTCTCCAGTTTTTGTATTTTCCTCCGGCCAGTCTTTAGCTACCCAGTTCAGTATTCACGCTGTCAAAAGGTCTTTTGGCTGTAGCTCTTGCAATGTCGGCTGCAAGTCAGCAGTAGCTCCGGGCAGGTCTCAAGTTGAAATGTGGAGATAGTTGGAAGCAGGGTCGTCTTCTGTGACGACAACGGGGAATGGCTCAGGGCGTCGGCATGTGAGATGGCTTTGCCAAGTCTGTGGATAGTTGTGTAGTAGTGTGTAATTCAGACCACCATCGTCATTCTAGGAGACAAAATGTTTGGGGTTGGCTGGTTTTTCCACCAGGATTCCAAGAAGAGCCTTGGTGGGCATTTGAGCATTGAAATGGTCTAACGTCAAGGTACTCATGGAATCTTTGACCCTGGCGACAATTGCCAGGGCTTTGCGATCAGTTTGGCTGTAATTGCGTTCCACCTTGGAAAGCGTCTTTGAGTAAAAAGCGACTGGTGCCTCTCTGCTGTCTGGAAGCTGGTGACTCAGGAATGGCGCCAACCCCAAAAGGTGAAGCATCGCAGATGACGTCAGAGGCAGAGTGTTGTCTAAACTTGAGATAAGAATGGTGTCTGATGTTAATAGATCCTTAATACCTTGAAGGCTTCTCTGTTCCTGGTGGCCCACTGTCCAAGAGGTTTTTTTATCTAGCAAGCTGAATGTCATGGGTTCTGCTATTGTCGCCTTTATGGGGTAGGATTACACATTGTAAAATATGTATGGAGGCCGAGGAACACCTGGACGGTTTTGTTTTTTGGTCTGGAGCATCTTTGATAGCATTCACCTTTTTTTGGTGGGTGAATGCCTTGCTCATTTGATTAAATAGCCCAAAAATTTGACCCAGTTAGTGGCCAGTTCACATTTTTTCCTTCTTGAACTTTTAAGCCTGATTTTCTAAAGCGAGTTAAGACTTCTCTTAACCTGGTATCTAGCTGGCATGCGGTTTTTTGCTGAGACCAGAAGTACATCATACAATTATGGGGACGATTACTTTGATTCCGTTTAGTAGGCGTTCCATGAGGCTTTGGAAAAGCGCCTGGGGCAACCTAACATCGAATTGGAGGCGGTTACATTTGAATGCCCCTCTATGCGTTACTATCATTTCTGCCTTCTGCTGTTATTGGATCAATGGGTAGCTGCTGACAAGCTTGTGCTAGGTCGATTTTGCGAATATTTTTCCTCTCCCTAGCGAGTTGCAATAAGTGCAACTGGGTATGCGCTTGTTGGAGCGTTGTGGTTCGGGGTTGCCTATAGTCCCCACGAGATGCGCACTGACCCATCTGCTTTATTGGGTGACGATAGGGCTTTCCCACTTGGCGTGGTCGATTGCTTCTAAAACCCCTTGTGCTATCAACATTGTTCAGCTGTTCGTCAATTTTTGTTTTTAAGCGAAATGGAACTTGTCTGGCCTTTAAACGAATGGGTGCTATTTTTCGGGTCTAGGCTAAATGTAATTGGGGTTCCTGGTACTTGCCTAGAGTCCCGTCGAATACATCTTGGAATTTTTGGAGTAGTTCTCCTCCCAGTTGGTAGTAGCAATGCGGTTGATACCGGTCAATCCCCGATTCCCAGAGGCACGAACCCATTCGATTCTAGCAGATTAGGTGGTCACGGTCGAAGATAGTTAGAGGCAAGACTTCGGTGTGTTGTTTAAATTCAACTAAAAATGTCCAAGGCCAACTACTGGGATTCGATTTCCCTGATAGTCCTTTTAGCAACAGTTTTTGTTTCTTTCGTTCTTTCTGCTTGATGTTTGGAATTAGGCACCGGATGGTATTCCAGATACCATTGATAGGAATAGACCCTGAGTCGACCCCATCTTGCAGGGTCTCCCCTCGATGCTCACCTCCATCTGAAACTTCTTTCCGCTTTCCGCCTGGCATTATCGATGGTGATTGTCTGATGCGTTTCTTCTCTGTCACCGGTTTTTTAATGTGGTTCCATCGGTTGCCGGCTTCTCTGTCATCATGGCTTGGGGGAGCGGTTGCTGCTGCGTCTTTTGGACTATAGCTCTTTTTGTTGCGGCAGACCTTCTGATGTGCCTTTTATTACAAGCCCGGCATAATTGCGTCGAGGAACCTGCATTCAGACCATGGGTGATTCCTCCGCAGCCTGCACATTGAAATTTCCCACCGATTTCTTCCTCTTTTCGCACCGTTTTCTACTGAATAGGAGTCTATGGACATCTTCATCATCTATCTTTCGGTGTCACTCTGGGTTTTGACATTCTCATCGGTGGTTTTGTCGCTGTGGCTTGTTTCTTTTCCTCCCTTGCCTTCTTCTTCCTGGTTGTGGGTCGGCAGCCTGGAACTGCGTTCATTGCCGCATGGTGGCCGCTGACTTTTTTGCTGCTTCGGTGGCCAGTTGCCTCAGCAATGGCCTCGGTCACAGTTATGTTCAGCCCTGTTGAATAGTTTTGCTCTGAAGGATAGAGTCTTTCAGGCCGAGGACTATGTGGTCTCTCATAGCCTCATCCATGTTTTGAAACTCACAATGCTCCTCCAAATGTGTCCTCAAGGCTGCCACAAAGTCTGCTATGGTTTTTCATCCTCCTTCTGGTCCCTTTTGTAAAATTTGTGCTTTTGATTAGATTGGAGACCACCAGTGCGTATGTGTTTGGAGCATTTCGAGTTCAGGTCGGACCAGGTCATCTGCTTGACATCTCTGGGTTTCGCCAGCGCTTTCACCATTTTGAATACGGTCGGTCCGTAGTGTGTAAGGAAGACAACCCTCTTCCTTTGATCTGAGATGTCTTCCATCTCATTGCTTTCTAAGAACATAAGAAAGAGATCAATATACGATTCCCAATCCTCTACATCTGGATTGAAGGGTGCGGGCGCGTGCGTTGTTACCAGCATCTTCTTTTCATTCACTCGGTTCAGATCGCCGCATGCTTCGGTCTCTGCTTCTACGGCGATCCCATCTTCGTCGCCAGTGTTCCGTCCGGAAAGAAGCACGTGAGACCGGGTTCCAAACAACAACACTTTATTTCAAACCACCAAGTAAAGAAATGGAATATAGGTCAAGCCACGGCAGCCCTTTATATAGCGGCAAGCCTGCCGGCTTGTGGCCAATGACAGTTATTTAATTCTTCCCACCATTTTGCGGCTTCCCGGATTGGTTCCTAGCGAATCAGAATGATTGAATCAGCCAAGTTCCATACAGAACAATTTTTTTGTTAAAAAAATAATAGGCCAAACAAAGAAAAGAGGAAAAATATGGGGGGGGGGAGCATTCTTATTGTCCCCTTGTCTTGCCTCTTACATATATTTGTATTGTTCTTTGGATATATGGGACTATTTTTACTTTTGTTTTGTTTTGTTTTTATTAGCTTTAAACAATTTCACTCTTTTTTTTTTGAAAAGCCATATTCTCTCGTATTTTGCCTTGCTGTTGTATATAAGAGAACCATTCCTACTTAATTTCTGTTGTGAATATATAGTCAATTTTTTCATTACCATGTATTATCTTCCAACTTGTTGAGATGATCCAAACTCCATCAAGGACCTTGGAGTATTCATCTCTAATGATCTAAGTTCTAGAGCCCACTGTCACTACATAGCCAAAAAGGCATTAAGAGTTGATAACCTAATCTTACGTAGCTTTTTCTCTGGTAATATTATACTACTAACTAGAGCATACAAAACATTTGCTGGACCAATACTCAAATACAGCTCATCAGTCTGGAACTCACATTATGTATCTGATATTAACACAGTTGAGAAAGTCCAGAAATATTTCACAAGAAGAGTTCTCCACTCCTCTACTCATTGCAGAATACCTTATGCCACCAGACTTGAAATTCTAGACCTAGAAAAAATAGAACTATGCCGCCTTTGGTCCGATCTAAGTATAGTATATAAAATCACACATTGCAATGTCCTACCTGTCAATGAATACTTCAGCTTCAACCATAACAATACAAGAGCACACAATAGATACAAACTCAAGGTTAATTGCATCAAACTTGATTGCAGGAAATACGACTTCAGCAACAGAGTGGTCAGTGTTTGGAATACTCTACCTGACTCTGTGGTTTCTTCCCCAAACTCCAAAAACTTTCTACTACTGACTTCATTCCTTTCCTAAGAGGTCTGTAGGGGGCATGCATAAGCGCACCAACATGCCTGCCATCCCTGTCCTATTGTTTGTTTTATTTTTCTTATATGTACCCATTTATGCATAACTATGTTTTTACTTATACCAATTATCTTGTAAGCAATTGACAAACCAAATAAAATAAAATAAATAAATAAAAACTTCAGTCTGCCAATTTTGTATTGACAAAAAGGTTTATTTTTTCCTATGTTTTCCCAGATTGCTTCTTAAAGCTGAAAGCATGTACCTACTTGTGAAGCCTTCCATTTACATTTTTTGGATCATACTTAATAGAAATATTTGTGGGTTTAATTCAAATGCTATTTTCATGTTTTATGGATGTTTTGCATTTATTTCCAGTACTTCTCAGTCTTTTTTGTATAACCATAGCATATGGTGAAATGTTCCTTCTTTTTTGGAGCATTTATTGTGGTATTATTTTTCCATTGTGGAAATCATCACTGTATTCCATTAATAGCAATTCTTCCTCAAATTGTAGCATGGTTTAAATTTTAACCCTCAAAGTTATTTTGTCAATAATTCTTCCCATGGTTCTATTAATAGTCTTAAAGTTTTTCATCCATATTATGATGTAATTTGTGCTGTCATACCTGAGTAACAATTTGTAAATACATTCTAATGACATAGCTTGATTCTACATAAGTGTTTCAAATTCTGTAATCTTTCTCAAGTTTGTTTTCTTCTTGGAATCATTTTTTTCTGTTTTGCAAACATATTAACAAATGTATTAGTTATAAAATAATCTTAACTTGTTAAGCATTTTTTGTTGGGTCTTTAGTCTGTTTCTTGAGATCAGATGTAACATACCAGCTGGTCAAATATTTATTGTTGTAATTAATCTTGAAACAAAAAGCCTTTTATGGTGATGCTAGTGGTGAAATTATGACTCATGTTCTTGCTTTTAAGGAATTCCAATTTCTTAACACATTTTTTTCTATAAGTAATATTCATTTCAAAGAACATAACTAATAATCTCTTCATTGAATTCTGTTAAATGTGAGTGGCTCCCTAATACTCGAGGCTTGCTTGTAAATTTCCTCCAATTTTGCTTGGAAAAAGCAAAAGCAGTTGTAGTTTTCTTGTAACAGATAATGGCAGAGGAATTCTGTTCTTCTAATCTCATTCCACCTTCAGGATTAAATTATTCCACAGTGATCTTTGTTAAATTCCACCATTTTGGAACTTTAGATCAAATCCTTTCAATTAGATCGCATAATTTCTACACAATCCAAATTATATAGAAAAGTAAATCCTGTCTTCAAAGGTGCAAATCTAATATTTTAAAATCAAACTCTCTGTTTCTCATTCTTTAGAGTAAAAGACCTTTTGAATGACAATATTCTTGTACCAGAAGAGTCATAAAGCAATAAAAAAAATGTAGAACCAAGAACATTTTAACCTACAGTGTTTTAAAATTATTTATCTGACTCTGTATTCATCTTTCTTCTTAGCATCATTTTAATTAGCTTTGCATTGTTTCATAATGAGAAGAGAGGATTTCTGAGATAAGCTGTTATTTTTAACATTTTAGTTTTAATTGGGTGGGCTTTTCAGGTGCTGCATTATCTACCAAGAAAATAACTAGCTTTTATCACCTTTCTTCTCATTTTATGCCAGTACTTCATAATGCAGGAGACTCTTAATATTAACTCCTTGCTCTACAGTCTTTAGTTACCATCTTTTTCCATTACATCTGTCAGCTGAAACAAAAGTGGTTTAACATGTTTTATTTAAACCAGGATTGGATTCAAAGGTTTGCTAGCTTATTTTTCACAGACTTCTAGGAACAAAAAAAAATATTTTGAAAACTATTGAAACCTATCTATTTACTCACTTACCCTTGTTCTGTGCAAGACGTTTGTCACATTCCATGCACACAGAATAACAGAGTTGGAAGGCACACTGTAGGTCTTTTCGTCCAACCCCTGCTCAGGAAGGAAACAGTATACAATTTCAGACAAATAGTTGTCTAAGAAATACCTGGTATTTCTTCCCATGTGTGAATGGGTTCATCGTTGCCATTATCATATGTTTTAATGCTAAAATGAAAGAGTATTATGTTTTGTTTTGTTTTTAAAAATGCCTAATTCAGCCCAATTTGCCCTTATAAACTGAATTGATTCAGCAAGTGCTAGAGAAGATATTGACATGGAGCTGATCAACACTTCTTGCTTACCTGGGGTGAAAATGAACTACTAGTACTTTTTTAGAGAATAGTTCTTTGGAGCCCTTGGTGCTCGCTGAGCTTGGTTGTTTGCTTGCAGATGTTTAATTATCCAGCTAAGTAACATCACCATTCTCACTACCAAACTAGGTTACATGATGATGCTATGTAATTGAATAGTGTAGGTTGAACTTGGAAGACAAGGGGAAGAGATGCTATCTAGGAAACAATCAAATAAGAGAGGAAAGAGTCTCCAATAGATTAGTGGTCAGAGGGGAAAAAAATTAGGAAGGACCTGCCCTAATTGATCAGGTGGTTAAAAGTGCAGGGGGCAGGGGAGTTTGTACCTTCAGACTTGCAAGATTCTATAAACAATAAAGTAGAATTACCTTGTTTAGTTGTTATTGACTGTCTGGTTTACCCAGGAGAACTTACAACCATATATAGGCAAACAACCAAGCTCAGAGCACATCAAGGATTCTGTCGCTGAAGACAGAGAGACAGAAGTTTTCCTCTATTGGATGACAGTCCTCTTTTCTAGCCCACTAGAGAAATAAACTCTTAAGTTTTCTTGCTCCACTTAAATAAAGTTTTCTTCCCTTTACTGGCACATCCGGGACAATTCAGTCCCTAATGTCTGCCACAGTCCACCATTTCATGCCTGTCAGCCATGAAAGATGGGACCTTTGTGAGTTTGTTTCCCCCCCTTCAGATTCACCAGAGGAATTACAGTAGCTGTTTCTTTGTTCATGCTTCAATAAGATGAAATTGAGAAGAATTCTGCCTTTCTTCCCCAACTGATAGATAGAACTGGAAAACTGCTTTGTTTTTAGAAAACATATTCTCCACAGAAAGAAAAGCAATTGATGCTTGTTTTCCTGGCAAGAGAAGATGGGTGGATGGATAAGCAGTTGCAGGGGAATTCACCAATTCAGGGATGTGATAACTGGGATTCCAACAAAAAAACCCTGGGTCTCAGTATGGCCAAAGTGGAGGAAAATGTTGAAATCTAGAAACTGAGTCATTTGCTGCCAATGTACACATAGGACCCAAGCAGTTGAAGACTCCAGTGAAAAAAAGCACTTAGCCTGGAAGGTAGAATCACATTAATGTATACAATATTATAGTTTATAACTTTTAGAATACAGATGTACAGAGGAATTTTAGCTCTAGGCTATCTTTCTTTCTCCAAGCCTTTGAAACAAGGAAACAGAAGGTAATTTAAGTGTAATTGAGAAAGGTACAGAGAGGAAGAATCCAACTTTTTAAACAATTAATTTTTGAATCACAATGTTATGAAGAAAACCTTTTCCTAAAATAGCAATAGCACTTAGATTTATTTATCATTTTACAGTGTTTTACAGCCCTCCCTAAGCAGTTTACAGAGTCAGCATATTGCCCCCAAGAATCTGGGCCCTCATTTTACCCACCTCGCAAGGGTGGAAGGCCGAGTCAACCTTGAGCCTGGTAGGATTTGAACTGCCAAATTGTAGGCAGCTGGCTGCAGAAGTAGCTTGCAGTACTGCACTCNCTGCCAAATTGTAGGCAGCTGGCTGCAGAAGTAGCTTGCAGTACTGCACTCTAACCACTGCACCATAGAGGCTCCTTAAAATGCTGCAGATCATAAGCGGCTTTTTTTCTAAATACATTGGGGATGAAAACTAGAATGATATACATAACATGAAACAAATTGTGAATATTGAATATTCTATTATTTGACTCTTTGGAAAACAATATTGTCACTTTTCCACAGTAAATCAGAATTAGAAACAACCTGGAATTAAGAAGAAACTTCCTAATGGTGAAAACAATTAACCAGTGGAACAGCTTGCCTTTAGAAGTTGTGGGTACTTCATCACTTGAGGTTTTTAAGAAGAGACTGGACAGCCACTGGTCTGAAGTACAGTGTATGTATGTATAGCGTCTCCCACTTGAGCAGGGGATTGGACTAAAAGACCTCTAAAGTCCTTTCCAATTTTACTTTGAATTAATTTATTCCCCTTATGAGATGTGGTCCCATTATGAGGTTCCACCCTCATTTTAGATTCTTCTGAGAAATATGATTTTACCATTTAATCTAGGGGTATCAACTTTTTTGCACTAGCTGAGTTAGAAACAAAGCTATCCTTGGGAATCTGATATTTTTGTCAAAATGACAAAATTAACATTGCATGATTGCAATGTAAGCTACACCCCCTTCACAAATCTATTTAATACAATAGGGAGTTCGTAAAATGCACAGAGATTGTGTTATGATGATGTGATGCTGTTTTCATATTTTAATTAATTTGATTTGACTCCTATAGTCACCCATCTCAACAAACAATTCTATTACAATTAGAATTCTTTTATTGGCCAAGTGTGATTGGACATACAAGGGAATTTGTCTTCGTGCAAATGCTCTCAGTATACATAACATATTATTATGAGTCTCTACCTTAGACTATGGACTTCTGTTTAGAAATCAAATAATGTAGTATAATAGGCAAAATTACCAGTAATGACATAAAATTACAATGCAATGCAAAATTACAGTGCAATGACATAAAATCATAACAGGTGAAGGAATTTCCCTCCCCCCCAAAAAGCATTGATAGATTGAAGAGGAAGATATTTTTCTTACTACTATAGACATCCAAATGTTATAGGAAAGTTTAACATTGTACAACTTGACTTGAATTTATTTTATTTATTTATTTATTTGATTTGTCAATTGCTTACAAGATACAGGGATAAGAATAAACATAGTTTTGAATTCATGAGATGGATACTTATAAGAAAAATAAAAAGAAACAATAGGACAGGAATGGTAGGCACGATTGGTGTGCTTATCCACACCTCCTACAGGCCTCTTCGGAAAGGGGTGGGGTCAATAGTAAACAGTCTAAGGTTAAAGTTTTTGGGGTTTGAGGAAGAAACCACAAAGTCAGGTAGAGTATTCCAAACATTGACCACTCTGTTGCTGAAGTCGTATTTTCTACAATCAAGTTTGGTGCAGTTAACTTTGAGTTTGTATCTATTGTGTGCTCTTGTGTTGTTATGGTTAAAGCTGAAGTATTCATGACAGGTAGGACATTGCAATGTATGATTTTATATACTGTACTTAGATCGGATCAAAGGCGGCATAGTTCCAGTTTTTCTAGGTCTAGAATTTCAAGTCTGGTGGCATAAGGTATTCTGCAATGAGTAGAGGAGTGGAGAACTCCTTCTTGTGAAATACTTTCTCAATTGTGTTAATATTAGATACATGATAATGGGTTCCAGACTGATGGAGCTGTGTTCAAGTATAGGTCTACAAATGTTTTGTATGCTCTAGTTTAAGTAAGTGTGATATTACCAGAGAAAAGGCCTTACGTAGGATTATGCTTAACAGCTCTAATGCCTTTTGATATGCTATTTAGTTAAGTGGGCTCTAGCAACTTAGATCAATTAGAGATGAGTACTCCAAGGTCTTGACAGAGTTTGGATCACAACAAGGTTTGAACTATTTAGCTTATATTTTATTTTCTGATTTTTTTTTTGCCAATGTAAGACAGGAGCATTTTTATGTTGAGATTTGAAGTTGCCAATTTGAATTGACCATTTGGTACATAGTCAAGGTCTTTTTGAGGGTAGTCATATTGTCTGTGGTGTTGAATAGATTTACATCATAGCAAAGAGATGCAGTTGCTTTATGATCACAGAGGTATTTTATTTAGCAGTATGAGTAAGAGTAGAGTATGTTAAGTGAGACTTAGATCCTAAAACATGCCTTGTGGGATGCCACTGTTGACAGGTAAGGGTACAGAATTTGATAGGACGCTCCCAATTCTGACCATTTGTTGTCTGTTTGACAGGAATGCTTCTATCCAGTTATGTAGATGTCCAGAGATACCATAATATTTTAGTTTTAGTAGTAGTTTGTTATTAGTATTTTAGTAATTCTAGGACCATTTGCTCTTCTAAGTTCATGGTAAGTCAAAAAAGTATGGATGGTAGAAAGAAACTGACTAAAACATCGCTGTCACCTCATAGAAATTATTCAGATTATAGAAAACACATTCATTCAATATATATATATATATATCATGTTTTTCTTTCCTAATGCAACTCCTGTAATTCATACTAGTCTAGACCAGAATGGGATAGGAAGATCTCAGTAAAGAAAGCTTCATTCCATTCATTTCTATATTTCAGGAGCAATCCACAGACATTTAAAAAATGTACTTCTAAATGTTTTAATGCAAAGCTCTGTAACAAAGTTCCAATTTCCAGAAAGTGATTGTTTTCAACTGTAATCAGGAAACATATTGACATACCTGTTTCTTATGTTCCAGCAAAGAATTCCGATAGGCAAAGAGATTCCTCAAGTTTCTTCAAAAAGGGTGGATACTGATAAAAGCACATCAGAATGCAACTCAAAAGATGTAAGTATCTATTTAAATTGGAAGTCAAGATCTAATCTGTAGTATATGTGAACCATGAAATATATGAGTCTATATCTATTTCATTGTAACCACGGGAATATGACATACAGGATTATGTTAAGTGAATACAGATATTTGATATTCAGGTGTGTTAGGAATATAAGTCACCTAACAGGTATTTGGGTTAGAAATATATAAACCAGGATAAACATTTTAAAA
>BHFT01059032.1:7617-18944 GCA_004320025.1 Laticauda laticaudata
TTGGCAAGTTCTGTCCCATTTTACGACTTTCCTTGCCACAGGTTGTTAAGTGAATTTCTGCAGTTGCTGAATTAGCAAGAACCCGGTCGTTAAGTCAATCTGGCTTCCCCCATTGACTTTGCTTGTCTGAAGGTCGCAAAAGGGGATCACATGACACACACACCCCGGGGGCCCTGAGACCGTCGTGTGAGTTGGTTGCCAAGCATCTAAATGTAAATCACGTGACCCCGTGGGGATGCTTGCAAAGGTCTTAAGCGTGAAAAATGCTCTTAACTCTCTTTTTTCAGTGCCACTGAAACTTTGAATGGTCATTCAACGAAGAGTCCTAAATCAAGGACTACCTGTATACCAGTAGATACCCATCTCACAACCTACAACGATTCTGGGCAGGTCCCGAAAGTTAAAAATGCAGAAAGCAAGAGAAAAAAAACCACCACAAAAGTCATGAAAAACTAAAATGCACTAAAAAAATAAACTAAACTGAACTATAAATTAAACTAAACTAAACTTTAAACTAAACTAGTTTAGTTTAATTTATAGTTTAGTTTATAGTTTAGTTTGTATAAATTAAACTAAAATAAACTTTAAACTAAACTATAAATTAAACTAAACTAGTTTAAACTTTAATTTATAGTTTAGTTTAAAGTTTAGTTTAATTTATAGTTCAAAGTTTAGTTTAATTTATAATTTGTTTTATTTTAGTTTATAGTTTAGTTTATACAAATTAAACTAAACTAAACTTTAAACTAAAATAAAAAACTATAAATTAAACTGAACTAAACTATAAATTAAACTAAACTAAACTATAAATTAAATTAAACTTTAAACTAAACTAAACTATAAATTAAATTAAAATAAACTAAAATATAAACTAAAATAATAAAAAAAATAAATTAAAAATTAAATTAAAAAATAGATGAATAAAATAAAAATGAACACATCCATAATATTAAAAATATAACCAACTGAAGAGAGCACCACTCTCCTCCTTAAAAGTGCACTCACTCAGTAAGCTTTCCACCCAGGACACAGGGTGGTTTAAACACAATTGGATTTTTATGACAGTGACTGGAATCCAGTCACTGCCTGAGAATTCCTTGGAACTAAGCCACCATTAAGCCTGACATTTGATCCATGGACCCTGCGATCAAGTTTTGTTCATCCATTAACAAGAGGCACGAACTGGGAAAGGGAGAGATAAGGAAGGAATTAATCCTTACTTCCGCCAAGAGGTGGCAAGGGACAATGACAGTCAGGGAAAAGCTGAAAATTCAGCCCGTATTCCCGAATACACGGGAATTCCTCGTTTAGTGATCGATGACCGGTTCTCACACTTAACGACCATTTCAGCAGCCGATGGTCACACAATCAAAATTCAGGCACTTGGCAACTGACTCACAGTTATGACGGTCATAGTGTCCTGGGATCATGCAATCCCCCTTGGTGACTTTCTCACAAGCAAAATCAAGCCAGATTCACTTAATGACTGTCTTGCTAACAGCTGCCTTGATTCTCTGAACAACCATGGTGAGAAAGTTCATAAAATGGGGCAAAGCTCATTTTAGCAGCTGTTTTGTTGAGTGAAGACAATATTAGGCTCAATTCTGGTCACAAGTCAAGGACTTACCTGTATATAATAACCACTTTGGTTTCTTTTTTTGTGGTGAGAGTCTACTAACCGGGCTGGGAAGGTAGAACCAGGTGAGTCCAGTTAGGGAAAGGCCTCTACCTGGTCAGCCTAGACCTGAGAGAGAACAAAGCCTCAATGTCTTATAACAAGGATTTCCAAACTTGATCACTTTTAAGGCTTGTAGACTTCAACTCCCAGAATTCCCTCCGTTAGCTAGGGAATTCTGGGAGATGAAGTCCATAAGCTCTCAAGTGGCCAATTTTGGAGATCCCCTGACCCATACATAGCTGTCAAACAGAAGCTCTGCCCTCAGAACAACTGGACACAAACCAGTTTGGCTGACCACAGCAACAATCAGACCAGTATGAGTGATCAGGGAATTCTGGAAGTTGAAGTCCACAAGCCTTAAAGGGGCCAAATTTGGAGATCGCAACCCATACAAACACACAGCTGTCAAACGGAAGCTCTGCCCCCAGAGCCACTGGACCCAAGCCAGGCCTGGCTGACTGCAGGGTCAATCAGACCATCATGGCTTGCTGGGGGATTCTGGGAGTTGAAGTCCACAAGCCTTGAAGGGGCCAATTTTGGAGATCGCAACCCATACAAACACACAGCTGTCAAACGGAAGCTCTGCCCCCAGAGCCACTGGACCCAAGCCAGGCCTGGCTGACTGCAGGGTCAATCAGACCATCATGGCTTGCTGGGGGATTCTGGGAGTTGAAGTCCACAAGCCTTGAAGACCTATTTGTAAAATACAAGCTCTGCACCCAGCACAATTGGGCCCAAACTGGTTCTGGCTGACCAAGAAGGGGGGGAGGGGGGTTCCTATGCATGGCCTCCCTCTGAGGAGCCATCAGGGTAACCCCCTCCCCTCAATAAAGGAGACCCCACTCCCAAAGGGGGACCACTTCAAATCTTGGCTGCCCAACACTGTGAAGGACGCCAAGAGGGAGGCTGCCTCCACTTTGACACCCACTCATCCCAACAGGGTAAGGCAAGTCCTGGGATTCAGGGGCCAACAGGAACTTCCTGGGACCCCCCCCCCACCCGATCTCCCTTCCGTCCCAGCTGCCCCACCAGGAGGCGACCCTGAGCCCCTCCAAGCTGCTCATAGAGGCACGATAGCTGACCCTCTCTCTTCAGGGACCTGATTCTTGAGCGGATCAAAGGAGAACCCCTCCAAGGGAGATCACCCCCCTTCCTCCTCCTGCCCAAGGACCCCCAAAAAAGGGTGTGGGGTAGTGTCCCCCCCTCCCGACCCCCCACCAACCCCACCCGCAGACCGGTGGCTTTTCCTTGGATTCCCCAACCGGCTCTTTCCCAAAACGGCGGTGGTGGGGGGGGAACTCCCGCTCCGTCCGCTGGGACGATGGGGGCTGGGAGTCCTCCCCCCTCTCCTCCCCCCGCTTTCGCAAGCTGGAACCGGCCAGGTGTGTGAGTTGCCGAAGGAGGTAGGCAGGGAAGGAAGGCGCTGCCCCGGAGGGCCTGGGGGGACGGAAGGGGGAGGTGTGGGAGGCACAAAGCCATGTGCCTCGCGTCAAGCGCGGCTGCGGGAGCATGGGAGGTGTAGTTTTCCCCCACCCATCCCAACCCGTTCCTCAACGCCGGGCGAGCGAGAGGGGCTGTGTTGGAGGTTAGTCCCTCCCCCCCCGCGCCGTCCACCCTGTCCCGCTACCGTCCGGTGCAACGACGCGAAGAAAGAGCGGCGAAGCGTCGCCGGGTGGTGGGGGGAAGACGACGGAAGCGAAGGAAAGAAAGGGAGGAGCCGCGCAGGCGCAGCGGCGACGCCCAAACGGCCCAACGTGACGGCGGTTCAAGCGCAAGCCGGCGAGCGTCGACGTCTCCGAAACCCACTCCGATTGGCTGGGAACGGACGGCGAGCAACGGCCCCGCCCATCCACGGAATGGACGATAAAAAGGTGCCCGGGACCACGGGCCCCCGCAGTGGCCGCCGGTGGCAGCGGCCGTGGAGGGAGGTGGGTTGTGTTGGGGAAGGCAGGGGTGAATGGGTTGTTTTGCTTGGTTTGTCACATGCGATTCGCACGCTGGTCTGGAGCGTTCGCGTGGTCATCTCCGTCATCGTAGTAGTGTGAAGAAATACAATTTGAGAAGGGGCGTGGCCTTAGATCCTCTAGCCCAGGCCGTGTTGTTATGTGCGTGGATTCCTTCCATCTGTGCAAGGGTGTCACGATGCCCTCAAGAGTGCCTTTTAAAAAAAAAAAATTAGCGAATTTTTTTAAGAGAACTGTAACATCCCCAAACTGCACCCGGTCTGGGTCATTCGCCAGCAGATGGGGGACCCTGGCCCTCTCCCTTGATAGAATGGGCGGCTAGGAGACAAATGGACAACAGCAGACATTGGGAATAGAATAGGGAATAGAATAGAATAGAAAATAGAATCGAATGGAATAGAATAGAGGAATAGAATATACAAGTAGAACAGCAAACAATAGAATATAGGAATACAACATAACAAAATAGGAAAGAATAGAAAGAACAGAAAATAGAAAGAATATAGGAATAGAACAGGAAAGGATAGAATATAGAATAGAATATAGGAAAGAACAGAACAGGAAGGAATAGTATATCGGAATAGAGCAGAACAGAATAGGAAAGAATAGAATAGAGGAACAGAAAAGAGAATAAGTGTTGAATACTCTAATAAGGAGTGAAGCCAAGGAACTAAGGCTTCACTCAAGTCCTCCATTCTGGCGGGAAGAATGGTTGAATTTCATTGGTTGAGCCATCGGGCAGCTCCCTATAAAAGGGTGAGCTGTTGGACAGGCAACTTCCTGGGTTGAAGTGATCTGCTGAATAAAGAGCTGTAGTTGAAGAATCAATCTCCTATCACCCAACTTAACAATAGGAATAGAATAATATGGAATAGAGTAAAATAGGAATAGGATAGGATTCCTTATTGGCCAAGTGTGATTTGGACACACAAGGAATTTGTCTTCGGTGCAAGTGCTCTCAGTGTATATAAAAATAATTTCGTCAAGAATCCTGAGATACAACACTTAGTGATAGTCATAGGAGACCAAAAAAGCAATCAAATCATACCAGGAAACTAAAACAATACAAATCATAAAGATACAAGCAACAAGGTTATAGTCAGAAAAGGAGATAGGTAACAGGAAGGATGAGAAGAATAATATTAAATACAGCCTTACTAAATAGTTGGACAGGGTTGTGGGAATTATTTGTTTAGCAGAGTGATGGCATTGAGGAAAAAATCTGTCCTTGTGTCTAGTTCTGATGTGCAGTGCTCTATAGCATCATTTTGAGTGTAGCGGTTGAAACAGTTTATGTCCAGGATGTGAGGGGTCTGTAGATATTTTTACAGAGTTGTAAATATGAGTGATTTAATGCTTCTACGCTCCTCTTTCTCCGTTCAAATCTTTTCTCAGGAATCTTGGTTTCTTCCGCAAATTTCCCCCTGGAGTGTAACATTGGGAAGTTCACTAACCTTTGGTTACCAATTACATTCTCAGCCACTTGGCTGTCACCAATTTCTTCCTTCCTGAAATTTGTTTTAGCCCGTTCAGTCATAGCGAAACCTGAAACTTTCCCCTTTTTATGCATGTATTCAACCACTTCACAGATTCAGAGAGCACTTCCGTTCACTTCCCTTTCTCTTAGTTTCATGCACCCCAAAATACTTGGGTTTTCTTTCTTGCTACTTGCTAATTTATTGCTCTCAGTCACCTGCATACTTCACAGTCAAGGTGGCAACCGTAGTTATTCCATAGTCATCATCAGAATAACAAAATAAGCTGGAGGGGACCTTACAGGTCTTCTAGTCCTACCCCCTTGCAGGAAACCCTCTACCATTCCAGAGAGATGGCGGTCCATTGTCAGCAAGAAAGTCCAGTTGCCTCCTGAAAAAAAGCACGTTTGGGACAACCATGACCTGGATGATTGAGAATCTCCATAAACACCTCCAGGGATGGAGCAGCCACAATTTCTGGAGACAAGCTGTTCCACTGGTTAATTCTTCTCACCATCAGGAAATTTCTCTTTATTTCTCCAAATCAAACATAGAATCATATAGTTGGAAGGGACCTTTGGTCCCTGCTCAAGTAGAAAAACCCTATAACATTTCAGACCGATGGCTTGTCCAATTTCTTCTTAAAAACCTCCATTATAGGATTGTTAAGATCATCATACCTACTGGTAATATTATATTTTCATTAGAAGCTATGTTAAGAGGGAGAAATAAATAGAGATATAATGATTATTATTATGGTAAGATTAGAGCATTATTATCGATGTAATGGATATTATAAATGTTGATTGTAATAGCACAGAGACATTTTGTACCCAGATGACATACTGTTTATTGGAAGATGATATGTTCAAGTAAAAAAAAAAGAATATACAGGAAAAAACGAATAAACAAAAGAAAGGCTCCTTTGACCAACATGCAATGGAGGTTAAAAACAACAACAACAAATAAAATAAATACGCATGGAAAGGCAGTCTTGGTGGAAAAAAAAATTTAATTTAAAAAACTCCGTGTAGCAACGATTAAGGTTAAATTGGTTTAATGTTAAAAGGCCATAAATCTCTAATAGTTAGCTTAAAACTCTCGATTCAGCAGAGACTTGAGGATAAAACTCCCAGGTTAGTACATAAAGGTCAATATAAGTTCCAGAAATGGCAGGGATATCTGTTTTTCCTTTAAAGTTATACCTTGGATCTTGATATGTTATAGAATAGTTTGTTTATCACACAACCACACATACACACACGACACACAACCATATTCATATGTCTGTTCAGCTTCCTTTCGGGTATTATTCCGCACGTCATTGTAGTGTGCTTTAAAAGTTGTAGCAAATTTTCAAGCCAGAATCTTCTCTGATTAATCATCAGGCGTTCTGTATGGTGTGGTTTGTGTATATACAGGAATAGCACATATAGAATACAGAAGAATATAAGAGCCTGATGATGCGATGATGGGAGATGAAGATTTCGTCAAAATAGTTGCTACAACTTTAAAAAAGCACAACTACAATGCGGGGATAATACACCGAAGGAGTGAACAGCATATATATATACAGTACGTATTGATATATGTACTTAAATGTATTGCTGTTCAGCTTCCTTCGAGTAATTATTCCCAATCATTGTGTTATTACACAGCTATTATTATATATTAGACAAGAAGCCTGAATGATGGCATATGAGATTCTGCTGAACGTTGCTACAACTTTAACAGAACTACAATGACGTGGGATAATACCCGAAGGAAGCTAAACAGCACACATGTAAGTACACCGTGGAAAGCTTTAAAAAAACATATATAGTATTATTATATAATTATATATATATAATATTATATGATATATATATTGATATATATATTATAATATATTAATATATACATACAACACACACGACACACACGCTGTTGTCAGCTTCTCATCGGGATTATCCCACATCATTGTAGTGTTTTAAAAGTGTGTAGCAACGTTTTAGCAGTATCTCATCTGCCATAAATTCAGGCTTCTGTATTGAGTTTGTATGTGGTTCAGGCTCATCACAGGCGTTGGTTTTACAATATTGAGGCTAGCCTGATTTAAATTTAAAACCGAACGCCTGTGATAGCCTGACCACATACTCTGAGAATGCACAGAGCTGAAGAAACAAGGCCTGAGATGATGAATGAGACTTCTCATCGAAACGTTGGCCTAGCATACTTCTCAAATTTTACGCGGGAGAAAACCCGAATAACGCAAAATCCATACTTATATATATATACCATACATACATACATACATACATACATACATACATACATATATATATCCTCAATTCTTTCATTTCCTCTTTTAGTTCTGCTTCAGAACTGCATTTCCTCCACGTCACCCATAGAAGGGACAGTTTCTTTTCCTGGATCTTAAACCGATTTCCATTGTAAGAACCAAAGTGGCAGATTCAGGCTGACTAAGTGTCTCCCTATTTATTTATTTCCCACCCACCCCCAGCAACCGGTTGTTATGCTGGTAACATCCCACCCCTAAAACATATAAAGGAGATTTGGAGGAATTGGGTATGTCTAGTTTAATGAAAAGGACTAGGGGTGATGTGATAGCAGTCTTCCAAGATCTCAGGGGCTGCCCCACAGAAGAGGGAGTCAAGCTATTCTCCAAAGCACCTGAGGGCAGGACAAGAAATGGATGGAAACTGATCAAGGAGAGAAGCAACCTGGAACTAAGGAGAAACTTCCTAACAGGGAGGACAATTAGCCAGGGGAACAGATGGCCACCAGAAGTTTTGGGTGCTCCATCACTGGGGGCTTTTAAACAGAGACTGGATAGCCATTTATCAAAAATGGCACAGGTCTCCTGCTTGAGCAGGGGTTTGGGCTAGATGACCTCCAAGGGACCTTCCAATTCTGTTGCTGTTACAGTCACAAGGAACCAGGCTTGGGACGAGCGCTGGGGAGAAAGATCCGGGCGTCCTGCCAAACTACAGATTGAAACATGGGCCAAGGTTATTATGGGCTGCATCCAGTTCCAGCTCGCCTTCATCAGAATTCTGGATTCCCAAGGGGATAGGAGCAGCACATGTCCCTCTTCATTTTTCTATCTCTATGAGCCAGGCAGGGTGGAGCACAGAGCAGGAGGGAACTAGTCCCTTGGCTATTTGCTTTCTGATTGGTGGGCCTCCCCTCACTCAAATCTCAGGAGCCAGTAGGCATTGCTGCACGCGACCATTCCTATAAAGAGCAGAGCTGGGTGGGAGGAAGGCATGGCCAGCCCTTAAAGGGCCAGGCACCCAGTGTCCCCTGAGGCACTGATTTATTTAGAAATTTATAAAGCGCTCTACGTCCAAATCATTTTAATCGGTGTACAAAACAACCCAGAAGATACAAAGCCGAGAATCACATATTATATTTGTGTTACAAAATGTTATGAGCTCCTAGATGCGATTGGCATCTGCTGTAGATGTTGCTTTTGTTATATTTATTGTGTTATTTTATATATATATAAAATAAAAAGTCTGAAAATCTGACTCACATACAAACTCAATACAGAAGCCTGATGATGGCAGATGAGATTCTGCTGAAACGTTGCTAATAATATATATAATTATTAATAATATATAATTATTGTTAACACGCTCTGATGCTAAGGAGTTCTACTCTCCCTCCCCACCTGAAGAAAAGAAATCTCTTCCAAAGGCAAAACACAAGCAGAGAGAGAAGTTTCAGTTTCAGTTTCAGAGCACCAAACAGCTTTAGTACAGAACAGTTGAGCTAAGCCACGCACAGGCTCCTTGCTGTCTCCTCCTTGCTCATTCAGCAAATACTGTTTCACTTTCCAAACAGCCCTCAACTCTCTCACACACCGACAGGACACAAGCCAGGTGAATATCGGTGGATGCTGGTAGGCAGAGGCAGAATTCCCCTCCCCATTTTCCTCCCCCAAACCTAAGCCCGACCACATAGTTTCGTAGCGAAGCACGTATACTGGCCGACACTTGCCTTTATTCTGCCCAGAAGGGTAGAAAACTGAGTTTCCAAGGGCTGTTGGTGTGTGCCAGGCAACCATCCAACTGGTAAAACTTCTCCCTGCCTAAATTTATACGGAACAACATAATTCAGGTCAGATTTTCCAATGTTTGGAAGATAAAAAAATAAAGGTGGCTTCAAATGAAGTTCCACTTTTGGAAGAACTTGACTGTTTTCCTGCTTTCCATCCCTACCCAAGATCTCCTAGTGGTCTCCCATCCACCCCCACCAACCCAATTCTCCAATTCTGCTTTAGTTTTTCTGGCTGGTTTTGTGCTGCCTCCTGAACTGAGCAACAACTCCCCGGGGTCACGTTTCAGCCCCTTGGGACATCATAACCACCTCGTGTGTTTTTCTTGCACTAATTTTGTGTCGTCTTTTTTTCTTTTTCTTTTTCTTTCTTCCGTTTGCAGGGACCAAACTGGTTCCAAACCATTTTTTTTAGCTCTTTTCCCAAGGAGACTTTGATCCTTGGTGTAGGCATCTCCTGCTTGGGCGGGAGGTGGGGTTGGACTAGATGACCTACAAGGTCCCGTCCAACTCTGTTAATCTGTATCTGAACAGCTTGCCTTCACAAGTTGTATGGGAGTTGCTTCATCCCTGGAGTCTTTCGAGAAGAGATTGGACTTCCCTGTGTCAGATATGATGTAAAGTCTCCTGCTTTGCGGGTGGGGTGGGGTGGGGTGGACTAGATGGCCACCAAGGTCCCTTCCAACTCTATTAATCTGTTATTATTCTGTTATTCAGAAGCTGTGGGAGCTGCTTCATCCCTGGAGGCTTTGAAGAAGAGACTGGACTGCCCTCTGTCAGAAATGGTGTCGGGTCTCCTGCTTGGATGGGGGGCTCTACTTGATGACCTCCCAGGTCCCTTTCAACTCTGTTATTATTCTGTTATTCAGAATCTGTGGGAGCTGCTTCATCCTTGGAGGCTTTCAAGAAGAGACTGGACTTCCCTGTGTCAGAAATGGTGTAGGGTCTCTTGCATGGGCGGGGGGTTGGACTAGATGACCTCCCAGATCCCTTCCGACTCTGTTCACCTCTATCTGAACGTCCCATGATCTCAAAGAGGACAAACGCAGCCAGAGGTGAGGCTGAGAGGAACCCCTAATAGAGCAGCCCGTTTAATCACCTCCAGGAAGTGTGATCTTGGTGTGGAAGTTACACAGCCAGGGCTTTTCTCTTGAGAAAAAAAAAGAAGCCGATATTCCCCTTTCTCCTTTATGGCCAGTCCTCGTTTTAGCAACCGTTCCAAGTTACGACGGCGCTGAAAAACTGTTTTAACGGCCATTGCTGCATCCTCAATGGTTCATGTGATTTAAAATTCCGGCGCTTGGCCACCGCCACGTACTTACGACCATTGCAGTGCACCCCTGGGTCCCCTGATTACCCCCTTATTTTGGATGAGCAAAGCCGATGCGGAAAGCCAGATCCCCTTAACAACCAGCGTGTTCCTCACTTAACAGCCGCCGGGGCTCGCTTCACAGCTGCGGCGAGGAAGCTCGTAAAAATGCACTTCGCTGTCGGGCTGAGCTGCAGAAATATTGGGCTCCACGGAGGTCCTAAGCGGAGGGCTAGCAGCCGTTGCTCCCCACGACTAAAACTGGAAGGGAACCCAGAGGCCATCGAGCCCACCCCTCGCTCAGAGGAGGGATCCTGGTTGAAGCAACCCGGAGAGGCAGCTGAGTAGCCTCTGTCTGAACACGCTCACCAAAGGGGAGGAGGGCAGGGGGCACTTTGGGGATCGGGGCTTGGATTATTCTAGCAGGCGCACCCAGGCTTCTATTCCGCTTCACAAGGCTTTTCCAGCCGCCTCTAAGCGGTTTACAGAGTCCGCATGTTGCTCCCAACACTCGGGCTCCTCGTTTTACTGACTGTGGAAGGACGGAAGGCTGAGTCCACCTGGAGCCTGGTGGGATTTGAACTGCTGGCTGTCAGCAAAATGAGCCTCCAATACTGCCTTCTAACCAGTGTGCCATCACAATCCTTTAGGAAAAGGATCCTCCCATCCATCCATCTTTTCCTTCCTTCTATCCATCTTTTCCTCCTTCCTTCCTTCCTCCCATCCATCCATCTAGTCCTTCCTTCCTTCCATCCATCTTTTCCTTCCTTCCTTCTATCCATCTTTTCCTCCTTCCTTCCTTCCTCCCATCCATCCATCTTTTCCTTCCTTCCTTCCAT
>BHFT01059033.1:0-24738 GCA_004320025.1 Laticauda laticaudata
TTTCTCTGAAAGAGACAGACACACTTTCTAAAACAGGAGTCTCCAACCTTGGCAATTTGAAGACTTGTGGACTTATGCGGTCTGGGGAATTCTGGGAGTCGAAGTCCACAAGTCTTCCAGTTACCAAGGTTGGAGAAACTTCTGTTCCAGAACCATCCTACTCTCCACGCCAGACTCCCTCTACATTTGAGGGCGCCCCTCAGATTTCTGCCTTGAGATTTAGCCCCACTTTCGACAAATGCTGACAAATGCAGCGCTCCTCACCCCGCTCCCCCTCGGCTTTTTTCCCCTCCTTTTTGTCCAGGACGTGTTGCCGAAGAGGTCGTTTGGCAGCGTTCATACAACGCAGCGTCTCTTTCTTTTAACCTGGCAACTTTTAAGGTGTGTGGACTTCAACCCCCAGAGCTCTCCAGTCACCATGGTGGCTGGGGGATTCTGGGAGTTGAAGTCCAACACATCTTCAAAATTGCCAAGGTTGAGAAACAGTCATTTTGGAAACCAAAACCAAAACGCTTCAGCAGAAAGCATCAGGGCAGAATTTCTGCGCCAGGATGTCCCCCCCCCCCTTAATTCCAACGGGGGGGGGCGGGCGGGGTAGGAATCCCGGCTTTTTCCGCTGGAAGGCGCTGTTGCAGTTTCCAAAGTTGGAGACGGGGGAAACCGGCAGCCCTGGCGAGAAGCCGCGCTTGCAAGTCTGCTTTCTCCCGCCCGCCGCCACTGCCGTCGAAATCTCTCCGCGGGCGGCTTCATCCGTTGTGCGAGGACCGCCGCTTCGAGTCGATGGGGAAACCCCTGAAGCTGCGGCCGATTCGTAAGTAACGTTCCCGGGGAGGTTCGGCGGGGGGGGAGGGGGAGGAAGAGGGTCGCAAAGCCGAGTGAGTGGACGCAAAAAAGGGCGGGAAGGCGCAAGGTTGGTGGTGGCTTCTGCGGGAGCGTGTCTAGCAAGGCGCTACGTGCTGACCGGGGCTGTTCTCGACCTGTGTCTTCCTGAGGTGAATGAAGCGATTTTGCCTCTATTGACAAAGCGGGGAGAAAAAAAAAAGAAAAGAAAAAGAGGAGTTTTCCTTTATTATTTCCCCCCCCCACACNAGAAAAAAAAAAGAAAAGAAAAAGAGGAGTTTTCCTTTATTATTTCCCCCCCACACACACACACACCTTTAATGCTGGATCTTTTTAAAGAGTTGAACATAACTGGGGAGGGTCTCGTCTGCAAGCTGTCTAAGAGATCGGATCCAGTTGGGGTTCTGGAGTCGAATTGCTTCCTTCCAGTGAGTTCTTCTAAGGGGCATATAAAGACACAAGTAGGATGATGATGATGATGATGATGATGATGGAAAATGATATTGACCTTATATCTGACCCTTTCTCCTTATTTGTCCCTGTGTATTAGAAACACCAAAACTTTCCTTCCCTTGCTTGCTTTTATACAGTAAAAGAATTGAGATTTATCCACAGGTTTATTTATAGAAGGCGGTTTAAATTCAGGCATCCCCGTTTTACAGGGTTTGAACATGAGTCATATAAGGATGAGCTGAGTCTTCAAAAAACCATCTTTTGCTTGTGGGTAATGCTGTCCTTGCATGCGCTGTTAGCATGAAGCGTGATGATCCCAAGGAACACGAACACGCACTGAACCTGAAGCCGGTCAGCCAACTTGTTGTCTTCTTGCCTCCACGCCCTGCCAGCAGTAATTTGGGATCTTCTGTACCCCACAGCTGTTTTTTTTCTGATAGAGCCGATGGTATCATAAAACGAAACGGTGGATGCTTGCTTAGCACGCAGAGCTGCACAAAGAACTCCCAATATTTTTGCCTGTTTTGCACAGACTTCCAGAAAACTGTAGAACTGGAAGGGATCTCAGAGACCTTCTTCGTCTGGCTCCCTACTTGGTATAAAGCATTTCAGATATCCAGGCTGTCCTGTCTCCATCTGAAGATCTCCAGGGAAAGGATATGGGTCATTTCATGAGGCAAAATGAATGACAGCTTTTTCAGTGGGGAAATTTCTCTTCTAGTCTGGGTCTGCTTTTGTGCAGTTTCAAACCTTCCAGAGCAAATCCTCTTCTGTGTGATAACTTCTTAGATATCTCAAGAGGATGACTGAAATTCCCCTAAATCTTACTTTTTACCAGGCAAACAGTTCCTTTAACTGTCATAGGGCTTGCTAGTCCCATCACCTTCTTCATGGCCATGATCTGAACATATATCTGAACTCTACGTACTTTGCTGATCTCCTTTCCTTTGTAGATTGGAGTTCCCAAAACTGGACCCAGTATTCTCTCATTAGCCTGACATAGGGGCTTGCCTGGGGTGAAGTAAAATGGGGCATTTCTGCCCTGTAATCGAGACACTGTGTTCCTCCTGTTAATACCCCCCAAAATAGCGATTCCTTTTTCAGCAGCTGCATCACACGGTTGGATCATGTTTAATTTATAATCTGTAAGATCGAGGTTAGGAGTCTTCAAACTTGACAGTTTTAAGACTTGTGGACTTGAACTCCCAGAATTCCTCCTCCAGTCACGTTAGCTCATGAATTCTGGGAGTTTGAAGACTTTCCCTAGGATGTAGCTCATCTGGCCATGGAGACTTAGAGCAGTGATACCATTTAAGTGTTCTTTTACTCTCTCCTTGTCTATCTTGAGCTGTTATTTACTTCTTCAACTAGACTAGAGGTACCCTGAAGGCCAGGAAGGGCTTCATTTCCCTTCTGTGAATAGACAGAGATAAAATACTGGTTAAGACAATCTGACATCTCACTATCGCTTGTTTGCTTCTGACATCTGTGATTAGACTTTCCTAGAAGTGTTTATAAAAGCCATATGTAACTCACTCATTCTTCAGGTTTCCTCCAAAAATGACATGTTCCCTGGGATTTAAGGATCTTTCTTTGGGGGCATAATATTCAGGTAGCAATTTAATCTGTTCAAAATTCTTGTATCTGAGAAAAGACATTTGAAATTATCACCCACTTTTGACAGTTGGCAGGTGACAAAAGGTATAACTAGATAAAGAGAGCATGTAAGCCATATTTAGAGGCTCTGAACATATTCTTTTGGGGCACTCTGACCCTGAGAAAACTATAAATGTCCCTCTGTATAGAATTGGCAGGGGGAGGAAGAGTTTAATGGGAGAAAATACTGCTGCTAAAATCTTTCTGTCAATGCTCAGATATAAACTGAACTGTTTCTCACCAGAATACAGAAACCTATGAATTAAAAAAACCTCACACTCAGCTGTGAGCTGGGCTTACAATGCTGCCTTCTGAGATTCAGTGATATGAACAAACTCAAAAATTCAGTCATATGAACAAACGCTAGGCATTGAAACTGATAGTCATTTGCTTTGCACCCTTCAGGAAAGGGATCCAAGTTCAGTTCTAACCATTTGTACAGTTTTCTACCAAGAGCTGGAATTTTGGCCTGTTTCTGCACAGAAGACCAAAAAGGAAGAACACCACATCTTTACACAGCACGTAGTTTCATCTTTTATTTATGGTCCAAAACTAATATTTCAAAGAAGAGGATATTACAATACATCAAATATATAACAGTGCCATACATTTTTTTTAAAAAATAGAACTTGTACAGAAAAGCCAGAAGCAATTAACAGTGTAGGGCATCAGATGATTCATGCAGGCCATGGCTATTCTTAAAAATTTAGTAACTTTATTACAAATAGCTGAAGTCTGTTTGTTTAGGAGAAAAACAGTGACCTGGTCAGTGAATGTGAAGGTGTTATGAGTTTTAACATTCATTTATTGTGTAGTACAATATATACATGTGAAACAGATTTTACTTCTGTATCAGAACATATACAAGTGCAGTCTTCTTAATCACCTATCTATAGTATGAGTTATTGCCCTTACACTGTAATTTTCTGATTTGGCCAAAGGGAATAATCTCCTACGTGAAATAAGGGAAAAGATAAAAAGGTATCTGGGAATCAGTGGTGGGATTCAAATTATTTTACTACCGGTTCTGTGAGTGTGGCTTGGTGGGTATGGCAGGGGAAGGATACCATAAAATCTCCAGTCAGAGGTGGTATTGGCCGGTTCTCCGAACTACTCAAAATTTCCGCTACCGGTTCTCCAGAACTGGTCAGAACTTGCTGGATCCCACCTCTGCTGGGAATGGAGGGATGGGTAGCTGTTATGCAGTAATGGAAGTGGGAGATCTGCTTGGAGATCTAAGCCTCAGCAAAAGAGCAACCATAATTTATCAAGGGTGGGACCGGATAATGCCAGAAAAGAAAAACCTCAAAAGCAGGTGAAGATTAATTTGTCTTTTAAAGGAAGATCCACACCTGTCTGTGAAGGTGAAGTGAATCAATGATGTTCTTCAAGACAAAGGTGGGCTCCAAAGGAGATGCAGCCCAATTCCAACTGGTTCAAGTGGCGTAAGGAGCTTGTATTATAGCCCTTATAATTTTGGATTAGGTAGCTTCTATCTTAAAAGCATTCTTATAAAAAAACCTACCGTATATACTCGCATATAAGCCGACTTTAGAAACGCTTGTCCCGCCCCCCCCAAATTTGGGGGTTGGCTTATACGCGAATAAATCTGGCTGCCCGACTTCGCGCGATGAGAGCCAAGACTCTCATCGCCTTCGCGGCAGCAGCTTCGCGCGAATGAGAGTCTTGGCTCTCATCGCCTTCGCCAGGCAGCGGCTTTGCGCGATGAGAGCCAAGACTCTCATCATCGTGAAGCCGCTGCCGCGAAGGCGATGAGGAGTCTGGTCTCATCGCGCGAAAGTCGGCAGCCAGCATTTATTCGTGTATAAGCCGACCCCCAAATTTGGGGAAAAAAAAAAGCGTTCACCATGGTATTTGGGGGTCAGCTTATATGCAAATTTTTTCAAAAATCCTCATTTTGGGGCAGTTTTAAAGGGTCGGCTTATATGCGAGATCGGCTTATATGCGAGTATATACGGTAACTGGGAGCCATATATATTGAGCCCAGTATTTTAGCCTTGAATAATTTAACAGCTGCTAGTACATAATTGTTTATGACATGTATATTTGATAATGCCAAGGGATGCCTTTGTGACTTTTATTTAAAAAAAAGTCATTTTCTGGATTAATCAATGCATAGATGGTAGGTAGGGGAGATACCATGATCATAAAGGTGGTTTTCCCAGGGTGAGTTTCATCTGTTGCAGATTGTTCAGTTAATTTGCCATGTGTGAAGTGATGGTTTTAGAAGGAGTCTAGACTAATTTATGGAAGGGAATTTATGTAAGTAGCTACTAGATTTCCTGACTGCATTTAACTTCCAGAATCAAAGATTGTGTCCCTTAAAGGTCAATTGTTACAAAGTAAGGATAGAAAAAAGCTTATGCCCATCAGTCTTGTCTGTGATTTATTTATTTGCATCCCACCTTTATTATATATTCCTCCTGCAATTTTCCCACAACAACAACTTTATGAGGTGGGTTGGATTGAGAGAGAATGACTTGCCCAAAGTCCCCTCGCTGGTTTTCATGGCTAAGATGGGACTTGAACACACAGTCTCTGGTTTATAGCCTGATTACTAGAGCCGCGGTGGCACAGTGGTGAGAATGCAGTACTGCAGGCTACTACTGCTGGCTGCCTGCAATTTGGCCGTTCAAATCCCACCAGGTTCAAGGTTGACTCAGCCTTCCATCCTTCCGAGGTGGATAAAATAAGGACCCAGATTGTTGTGGGCAATAGGCTGACTCTGTAAAGGGCTGTAAAGCACTGTGAAACAGTATATAAAGAAGTGCTATTGCTATTGTTGGTGCCTTAACCATTAGACCAAACTGCTCCTCATAGTTCGTCTGATCAGCTGTTGTAGATTCAGAATGGTAGCTGACTCTACAGTATTTGAACTTCTTATTCTCTCCATGTGCTTGTATATTTTTTAATTTTTAAGTGCTTTTCTTTTTTTAAATAGGACTTTTATACTTTTTTTAATATTTTGCTGCTTTAAGTGATTGTAGTACGCTCCCCAGAACAGTTTTTCTTTTATTATAAAAAAAACATATTATAATGATCGTCCATGTTTCAGTGATATTCAGCAGATGGTTGCTGCACTGCCACATTAATGGTCTGGTTCACCCTCATTCAGCATTCATGCAGTTTTGCAATTATATAGGCTCCATGCATGGGGGAATCTGTGCATTGAGTGTCCTATCAGCACAATCCCTGTTGAGCTTCCCATCCTNATCCTTTTTTTTTTCTAAGTAGCAAATGTGACATTGTGAATTCAGATTCTGGATTTTAAAAGTATTCCAAACATGTTTCTGAAAAATTAAGAACTAGTTTCTTTAAAAAAAAAACATTTTATGAGTTATAAGATAAGATACAAAATACAAAAGTAAATAGAAAGACAATAAGGGGAAAGAGGGGAAAGAGAAGTGAAGAAGGGCTGGGAAAAAGGGGAAAAAAAGCATTTACTTCCGACTCCCTCTGTTGCACTAAAATAAATCATTAACATCAAACCACAACTTTTTGCTTTTTCACAGTAATTTCTACCATAGCCATTTCTACAAACACCTATCAATCTAATCGGTAAAACCCAAATTTTAAAGAGCTAGTTTCTGAGCAAGAGAGTTTGTTGTAATGGTTTAAGACACCAGGTTAGAAACCAGGAAATTCTGAGTAAGGAATAAAGCCACTTTGGACCACTCTTTTCTCTGCCCTAGGAAAAAAGCAGTGGCAAGCCACTTCTGAGAATGTTGCTAAGAAAACTGTGGATTTGTCCAGATGGTTGCCAGGAGTCAAAAATGACTTGAATATGTGTGCATGCATGCATGTATACACACACACACACACAGACACACGTTTCAAGGCAACCTCCTGGCAGAGTTTAAGCTTACTAATTAATTTTAAAATTGCTGTTTTAAACAATGTAACTGCCAGATTTAACAGATAATCAGAGTTGGAAGGGACCTTGTAGGTTATCTAGTCCAAACTCCCGCCCAAGTGGGAGACCCTACACCATTTACACCAAATGGCAGTCCAATCTCTTCTTGAAAGTCTCTAGGGATGGTGCTCCCACAACTTCCGAGGGCAGCTTCTGCCAGTTTCATTGGTTAATTGTTCTCACTGTCAGAAAGTTTCTCCTTGTTTCCAGGTTAAATCTCTCCTTGTTCAGTTTCCATCCATTATTCCTTGTCTGGCCTAAAGGAGCTTGAGAAAATAGCTTGACCCCTTCCTCTCTGTGGCAGCCCCTCAAATATTGGAACATTGCTATCATGTCTCCCCTGTCTTGTGTAACCAAATGACTTAAACCCTATTACGTTCAATAGGGCTTATTCTTGAGTGTACAAATGCAATGTACAGTAACAGCAGATCTGCAGCTTGGGAGTTCTCCTGGATTCCTGGCTGGGTGGAGGTCCAAAAATGACTCACATCCCCATTAAAATGGACTATACTAATAATGAATTTTACACAGTGTTTCCTTTGAAGACATCAGGAGGCTGTAGTTGGTATTGAACGCAACAGTCTGCATGCTGACAGCTAAGAGCCACAGTACATGGGTGTTGCAGATGCTACGCTGTCTTCCTGTAGACTTCCAAATGCAATTCAGGGAACCTAAAGTTGACCATAAAAGCAGTGCCACAAGCAGAAAAGCTGAAGATGTGTGAAGGGAAGATGCATTGACCCAGAGGTAGGGTTTCTCTGATGAGTTCCTTCTTATAGAACTGCTTACCTGAAAAAGTTTGGATTGCACATGCTTTAAATATTTGGAAAAAGCCTGGAGGACAGAGTTCTTTCAAACCTTGTAAGTATGGCTAGCATTATGATAACTAGTATTATTTCATTGTTTTGATTACGTTGCTTGTTTTGTTGCAAAGAACCCAGATTTCACAGAAGCTGGTCGTGTACAAGTTAACCAGCCAACCAACCAATACCAGCTCATAAAATGTGTACATCCAACATTATTTAAAGCTTGTGTGTTGAACTGGGAATCCTCTTTGATCTTCAAACTTTAGTGGTAGAACATTAATTTTGCTGTAAGGAAAAAAGTGAAGGACCAAACGCTTTATTCTAAATTCCTAAAGCAGAAGCATTCGTTGTAATTACTTCCAAAAAGCAGATTTTGTCTTAAGGATTGTCTTACCCTTAACAAAAGTGCTTTATTTCCAACAGGTCCCATTTAAAGGTTTAATCCCAAGCAGACTTGCACAGAATTTAGCAATTCTCAGTGAGGGGACCCACTGTATCTGTGGCTCCTCCTTTTCTAGCAGCGTGGGCTGGGGATGTTGGAAATGTTGCTGTTGCAGCTTTTTTGCCAGGGAGGGAAAAAATCTTTTTTTTTTCTTTCCTCCTATAAAACTGTCACTCTCTTATTATTTTGTAAGCGACAGAACATGTGTTCAGCTATTAACCTCCCCCACACAAATCATCCTGGAACGCTGAAGTGGAGAATGTTTGCTGGGTTCTTTCACACGGCAAAAATATATATATATATTTTTCAGCAAACTGGTCTTGGTTGAACTGCAAAGAAACTCTCCACTTTCAGCCACCCTTTGGTTTATTCTTTTTGGCCCTTGGCAAGGGCAAATTCCTCTTTACTTCATCCAAGGCCTTGCCTTTATGTGAAGGCCAAACTAACTTTTTATCATCAGAGTTTAGGACATTGCAAAGATATAAATGAAGAAGAAAATGCTTTTTAAACAATTCACACTTTTTCCAGTGCAGCTCAACATTGCCTGATTAGTTTCTTATCTGGTGAGTTTAAGTTTGAATCAGAGACTTCTACATTGCAAGGTTTTAGGGTTCTATCTTGTTTATGCTTCCTAAATGACATTGAGCATAGCAGGACTTGTTTTGAGAAAGTCTGTGTGAGATGGTCCTCTGATGAACCACCAACCACCAGCTCTTTATGAGACAGTGGTGGAACTTAAAAAAAAAACTTACATTGTTTTTCAAAGAAGTAAAGGACAATTGACAAGCCTGTGATTGGGAGCTTTTCCCCATTCAGGTCTCTCCTCAGATATTGTAAAACTTGCCCCTCTCATCATCTTTGACCATTAGCCCTGCTAGCTTGAGATGATTTGAATTTTGATCCCTAAGTCTGGAGGCACCAAGTTGGGGAAGACTGGACTGCAGCAATAGGCAATCTAGTGACTGTTTTGTGGCTCCCAGATCATTCCCAGTTTGCTCCACGAAAATCTGGCTACAAAATTGATCATTTGAAGCGGTTTGATCTTAAAGGGGTTTGGTTTTGGTCTCAAGATGCAAAATCGACCCAGGTGAAGCTTAACTAACTTATTTTGTTGCGTGCCGCTTCAGAAAAATTTGACTGAAAAACATTGCCTCCACCCTTCACAATATTGTCATTATATTCAAAATATTATTCACAATATTTTTAAAAATTGAACATCTCCCATGCAAAATGATAACCGGTTCCTGATCTAGAATCTAGATTGTCTTTTGTCTTTCAATGATAAAATAGGAATGCATCCTGCCTTAATCTGTGAACGTTCCCTCTTTCTAGTTGGTTAGGAGGGCTGACGGGGAAGCAGTGACAACAGCCTCGGCTTTGAAAGTTTGATCCGGATTATCCAAGATTTTGAGAGATACTTTATGAAAGTCTTGAGATGCAAGAAGCCTGATCCTGTAATCCAATTTACTGAAAACAGATTATTTCAATAACATTAATTAATTGGTACTATTCAGATGTGGTATTCAGGCTTAAGCAATCCTGTATAATGTAAACCCTTCTGAAGGCTTTAGAAGGAATTGACAGAACTACAACATGACATTCCTATAAAATCAGTATGAATTGTTTCAATAAAGCAAATTCTTCCATCAAGTTATAAAGCTGGGGTCATGAAGCTTTGGCCATATGCTTTTCCTCAAAGTACTACTTGTACAGTCCTAACCATTGAGTCACAAATCTTTCCAAATATCTTAAGGACACAAGGTGACCTATGCTAGTTTCAAAGCTAAAAGCTCTTCTGTTATCCCTCTTTTCCACCTAAGTTGAACATGCTACCAAGGATAACTCCAACTTTAGAGGTCCAAATGGATTTAATAGATGTAAGCGTCTGTGCCACCAAGATTTTTTGGGAACTAAAGTAAATAGAGAGGAAAAGACTTTAATGAAGATGGGATTAACTCTGTCCCTTCCCCCAAGTATAATTGGCTAATAGATGCTTTGATTTTTCTTTGTTTTGGCTAAAGGATATTTATTTTGTCCTTCAACAGAGGACAAACTATACTACAGCAGCTTCATTTTCTTTGACTTGAGATTCATTGTTTAGAGATCCATATCTAGAACTGAAACAACATACTGGATTCATTAACTTCCATCATCATCCTATCTGCAGCTTTAATAAACCTAATGTCGCTACTATATTAATAAAACCTGATTTTACAATATCTTTTCATTAGATAAGGATAAAATCATGCAAGATTTCTTTCAGTGCCTCATAATTCAGTTACCCATAGCCCAGTACAAATGAAATGCAATTTTGCTTGTCATAGGTTTAATGAATGTCGGTTTCTGGATTTCAATCCCTCTGCATCATCATGGATTTTTGTCATTCTGGCAAATACAACACCAACACGGCAACAGGAAAGTTGTTTTAGAAAATATATTTTCGAAGCAGGTGAAATGAGAACCCCTGATTTTCAAGCCAGAAAGAGACATTTGATAAATGGGTGGCAGAAAGTTTTAAGGTTGAAAAAAAAGCATCCAAAATTGCATCATAGTAGTCCTCAAGTTATGACAGCAATCAGGACTAGTGATTGTCATCATTAAGTGATATGGTAGCAAAGTACAATATCACATGACTGCGTTGCTTAGCAAAAATAATCCTGGCACTCCCATTAGTCACAAGATGCGTGGGTTGTTAAGTCGAAAGCAGCGGGAGTCCCAGGTAAGGAGTGCAAAAAATCTCAGTGGGATGGAGTGGGGGCTTGGGAGCAGGGGGTGCACGAGTGCAGGAAGACCGGGGTGGAGGTTTGATAGGGTGCTATGCTAGCACAGGGAGGAAGGGTCAACTTACCAGAGCAACTTGCAAGTTTCCTGCTAGCTTCCCCATTGACTGCTTGTGAGAAGCCAGCAGGAAAAGTAATCAACGGCGATCGTGTGATTGTGGTCCCACTGTATCCATTGGAAGTGCAAGTCAGTTGCAAAGCCAGAACGTTTGAGGACCGGTCACAAATATCATGCTTTCACCACTTTAAACAATTGCTGAATGTGTGGTCAGTAAGTGAGTCCTCTTTTTAACTTAAAAAGGTAGTAAGGACAGGTCCGGGAATTGAACTTTGGGACTAACATATAGGAGTTGAATCTTGTTCTTGACTTATACGTTTCCTCTGCACTGCTCAAGTTTATGCAGAATTATTGGAATGCATGGCTTCCTAATTGTGATCTAGCTAGAGATCTACACTTTTTGCATTTGTTTCTGAACACAGAGCGGAGAGACTTTCACAGCCATGCTCTTTACCAGGTTATGGTCAAATATGATGTCTAACCAAATATATAGATATATTTCTTTCTCTTCCCTTATATACTGTATATATATATATGAAAATGAAACTTTAGAGACCAGTAGTGGAATTTTTATGTCTTGCTGACATGACTACCTAGTTAAGCTTGCTTTTGAAGCACTATTTTTCTTTATTTCATTTTGCCCTTTTATTTCAGTTGAAACCACATGTATGATGATTAACATCTGATTCACACCAAGCCTTTTTGCACTGTTAGTAGCTCCCCCATATAATTACAGTGCTCACATTGCACATAGATGTAGGGGTGCATCTTGAGAGAGAATTCATTTCAACATTTAGCTACTGTGCTAGCAGCTGTAAATATGGGATGTGTAAAGTGTAAAATCTTCCTTAATCTGCAAATTATTGATCATTGGATAGGAGTAGTTCCTTCTAAGAATGGAAATTTGTTTGTAGATTAGGGTTGATTAATCTCTCTTTGACCTTTGAAAATTATGCCTTGTATCATCTCTGTAAATGAGTGAAGAAATGAATACAAAAGTGCTAATTTCATCTTCATAAATTTTTTTCCAGAGTTTAAAAATCCTGGATAATTCAAGCTTCTAAGTTCTGTAGAATGTCAAAACCCGTCTTTTCACGAATGAAGGCAAATATCCATGTCCCAGGATAATGTTGCAAGATCCAATCTGGGTCGATCACTGGGACCAGAGATTTATTCAGTAAATCCTCTGGTTCCTGTGGCTGACCCAGATTGGATCTTACAAGTCCTTTCCTACAGTTACCTGGCAAAGGAACGTATATAAATCTGAAAGCATAAAAGAGTGTTGCTTATTGTGGAGAAATGAGATGATTAATAAACTATGCAGTGAGAGATTCATAAATCAATCTCTTGGTAGTATCAAGAATTGAATTTGGGAAGAATGGATGTAAGAGAAAGAAACTAGAGTGACAGTAGAACATTTGCAGGAAATTAAAGTAGAGATGCTTAGTAGGAGCAAGGTGAAGGTAGAGCTCTGAGACATCATATAAATGAAGGGCCATGGGCGTGACCTCTCTGTCCCATCAATCCTAACTGGAACCAAACATAGAAAAAGGAGAACAACCATAAAGCAGGGGATCCCACACCCAAAAGCTATCAAAACACAAGATAACAGGGATTTTATCTACTAGCATATAATTGCATGTTAATGATTGTACCTCATGTAGTGATTTAATGAAAACAATGCCATCCATGTATCACAAAAATGTAAACAGGTGCTTGATAGGAAAAATATTAATCCCAACAAGATTCCATTTACTTTATTTCATAGAACAAAACAAATGTGAGTTCCTCTCCTTGGTCATGGTATAATTTGAGATTTGATAGGAATTGATGTGTGCGTGTGTGGTAATGAAAATATGCATCAAAAAGTATAACACAACTTTCGTTATGTATTATTAGATGACATTGATTGGCTTCTCAAATCTGAATCTCCTCCAGAATTGCTTAGAATACACATATATACCCTTTATATCCCTTTTTTTTTAAACTACAAAAGGGATTTTTGTGTTAATGTTTTCATCTGAAAGGCAAAAATCATATGGCAAGGGAATACCGCATTAAGATGAATGTCAGATTTTAGCTGACCTCACAGCTGAACTGAATACCATCTTGATATTTCACTCTGAATAGACAAAGTTGAATGAAAAGTTTGAAATGAACCTGTGATGAAGTACTGTAAAAATTGGATTACCTAATGCTGATATAGGTAATCAAGATATAGGTAGATATGTAAGACACTGGGGATTCTCATGATTGATTTTTTTTTCAAATTCTGTGACTTAATCTAAAAAGTGCATATAAAATGAATTTGCTGTAAATTGTAGTTTTTTTTATAAAAACATTTGATTGATCTCAAACGCAAAAGCTGTAAATTTGCCTCCCAGGTTTAACTTTGTATTGAAAATAGCCTTTGATTTTTCCTTCCATTAAGAAGGCTTTGGGCTGTTTTGAAAGGCAAAGAGTAAATCTTAATTGATTCTCTTTGAATCTAAAGTTTGTGCTTTCGTTTTGTTTGTCCTATGGTCTGCTTGTATCTACTCACCATTCATTTTCTTGCTTCTTTTCCAGTCTGAGTGTTGACTCCAGGACACTATACCTTTGTGTATTTTATAATCCCTACAAGTGTCAGTCTCTAACATGGCCATAGCTTCTTTGCGTCACGGAGTGACCATCGCTGGAGCTATCCTGCTGGTGACGGGAACATTGTGCTTTGCTTGGTGGAGCGACAGTGAAATGGGGGTCACTGCACCCAGCAGTGACCCCAAAGTCACGCCTCAAGGAGAAACGGAACTTATGACCAGGGCTTCCTCTTCCAGTCCTGTACTCAGATCAATCAGCTTCTTCTGTTGTGGAATTGGTGGCCTTCTTCTTCTGTTTGGACTCCTTTGGTCAGCCAATGCTGGAATAATTTCCCGGCACTACCAATACCATTTTTCCAGCGACCTTCAGTACTCCACAGTCGAACCTCTTGAAAAGCAGACATGCAGGTTAGTAAGGTCTTTGTCGTCATATCTGAGAGATCAACAACGTCCTTTTAACTTGGCCAGCAAATAATTGTCAGGAAGTGTTACTTCCAGAGAGGCATCATGCAAGAGACGAGAGGAATAGAAAGTTAATTTGTCAGAAGCCATCTAGACAAATGACATGCTGAAACAGTTGTTCCTTTCACGTCTTTTATCTTGGGGTAGTCCAGCGCCACATTTACTCTTGCAGACCATTAGGCCTTTCTCAACCAAAGGTTGTTGAGCCATCAGAGCTGCCAAAAGAATATCTCCATTGTAGTCTACTTCAGTTTCATGACTTATAAATATGTGGTGCATAGTTGTAAAATTCTTCAAGTTAAGCTTGATTTTGATAACTTCATGGAACTGTCAATATAGAAGTGGTTTGCCATTACCTTCTGGGATGTTTTTCCAATTCCTAGTTTAGCCAATAGACCCTTATTCTTTGCAATCCTTATATCCAAGTTTTAACCAGCCCTACTGCTTAGCTTTGGAGACAAAAGAAGGACAGCTAGATAGTAGACTACTACTCCAAAATATTCAGCTAGCATAGCAAGTGTTTGGACACAATAAGAATGATAGTTCGAATGTCAGGAGGGTATCATATTGAGACACTTGGTATTAGTTAGTGTATCAACTTCTGCAAAACTGAACAGTCACACAATAAGAGTATTATTAGCCCATTTTAAATATTGCGAAACCTCAAGATGGCTGAATTGTTAGAATTTTGTTTCTCATAAAGAAATTTAATTCACTTGCATGCCCTTCTCCCAGCACTGGGGAAGGATGAGATTAAAAGTGTAACTCTTATACCTAACAATAAAATTACTTTCTCCAATTAATTCTCCATACCAGACATTATGAAGATTACAAACTATATTTACAGCTATTTTTTCCCATTTCTTCCTTTCAGTCTAGATAGAGCAGTCTCTCCTGACTAGCCTGGTTTCATGATGATTTCAACAGTTATTTTCACTTCTAAATTATTTTTCCCCTTGAAAAAGAGGAAATGAGATGAGCAAAGGTTATGTGAAAGTTTTATCTGTACACAAACCATGTCGTTTAGTAAAACACAATAGAAAAAAATGGGTATGTTTTATGGCCCATGCAGTAAAGATTAATCAGTGGTCATACTGTTGAGTTTTGATACTGGGTATTTGTTAAGAGTGTGGAAAAAGCTGAGGATCCATTGTGTGTGAATACTACACAAACACTGAAGAAATTTGCAGCACGATCTGCTTCTTAGCTTGTTTTTAAAGGCTGAATGGGAAAGACAGCTTCAAACTGTCTTACACATTCAACCTCTGTATTTCCAATGTAATATCTGTACTGGATAAAGGCTTTGGGGCACACACACACACACACACACCCAGTTTAAAGGGATTATGACTCCTGCTTATAAAAGAACTATTTACTTTCACATTTTCCTCACTCTGTCTTCAAAGCCTGGAAAGTGATCGTTGTAAAGCCGGATTTCAGCTAAATGCACTCTGGTTTTCTTCTCCATTCTGTTTGGATAGCCATGTTATGGAAACGGAGTTTAGGGCTTGGCTGTGATATGTACAGCAGTTGATTGTTATAAGTCAGATTGACCTGACTAGATAACACCTCTGCCAGACTGGGTTTGTTTCCCTGTGTATTCTTCCATGTTTTAAATCAGGGTCTCAACCTTGGCAACTTTTAAGACCTATGAACTTCAACTGCCAAGGTTGGAGACCCCTGTTTTAAATATTGAACCGAGGTTATCAACATTTGTAAACTCCTCCTTCAACTGCAACTTGTACTGCACCCTCAATTTTGTTTCTCCTGCTGGTGATAAGGACAGATTATTATGACTTATGGAACTTGGCTGGTGCTGGAGGATGAGAATTTCATTACAATAAGGTTTTACTAATAAAGCATTTGCATATTTTTTCATATGTGGCAGAGGAAGAAAATGAGATGCAAAATATTTGAATTTAGGTATTTGGAAAATTGGCAGATTCATTCGTCCTTGTAAACCTGTGATCAGCATGACTTATCTCCAGAGATATATATATAAGCACAATTTCAGAGCTATTTGAATATATCTCTATCATCTGTCTATCATCTCTCCCGGTCTAATATCTATCGTCAGCGTACCAATCAAACTCTCCATCCCAAATTCAGCACTCAGAGACAAAGTCCATCCAAGTAAGAAATTATTAGAGAAGTATTATTGGCACATCTGGGAAAACCTGAAACGGAATTCTTGCATTTTGCTCTGCGAAACTCACACCCAGCCCCTTACTGATGACCCTCAAGCCACACTCTCCAATCCACCTCCATGAACTCCTGCCAAGTCCAGTCAGTTCCGTCCAGCGACTCGACCTTGAGCTCTGGTGAAAGAATGTTGTGGCTATCCTCCTTTCTCACTTCACTCTCTTTCCCACAGCTACCCATCCTCCCTTGTAGCAGCCCCAAATCTGAATCAAGATGGATACGTCTGCCTGCCTATCCATCCATCCATCTATGTATCTATCATCTATCTGTCTGTCCTGTCTGTCTATCCTATCTATCTATCTATCTATCTATCTATCTATCTATCTATCTATCTATCTATCTATCTATCTATCTATCTATCTATCTATCTATCTATCAATCTATCTATCTATCTATCTATCTGGATATTCTAGTCTACCTACCTACCTACCTATCTTCTGACCCAAACCTTGTTCCAAGGAAATAAACCAAAATAGAGGTAATATCAACCTCTGTTTAATGATTCTTTACAAAGTTCTGTTCCTTCACAGTTTAAAAGGCTGTTTCAAACTAATTGTCTCTGATAAGAACGAGCCTTGCCAGGTTGTGCAAGGCTGGCCCGTAGATAAAGTTACAAGGAATATTTCAAACACAAAGAGTGTCCAATCAACACCGATATCCCGAATGTCCATAAGGCTTGAGTGCAAAAGCTTCTTTGCTTCCTGCAAAGAACTCTGGTTTCTCAGCTGGTTTTTATCTTAGGGAGGGGCCATTACCTTGCAGCCTTACTCCTGAGTCACCCATGCTGCTGCAGCTGCTCTTTCCTTTGAGCAGCCCTGCACACACACACACTGGGCACAGGCTCCTTGGCGACCTCCTCATTACTGCTGCCACCTCACAATCTCTGAAGGCGGCATTCCACACTCCCTGATGATTCTGGCCTCACCCCTACATCACATGCAGGCCTCTCAACTGAGTCCTCGCTCTCACAAGACCTCAGCTGTCCACACCTGTGCTGCCGGTGAACCACACAAATCTAATATCACTCCTCATTTATCTGGCCTGGAGCCGCCTGCCTGCTTCTGCTATGCTATCTACTGTCTATCTATCTATCTATCTATCATCTATCTATCTATCTATCTAATCTATCTATCTATCTATCTATCTATCTATCTATCTATCTATCTATCTATCATCTATCTATTTATCTTTATGGGACAAGTGAAGATACTTCCCCCCCTCCCGATCTTCTAGCCTTTCTACAACAGATAACAGTGGTCATGCTTGTCTTTATAAACCTTATAATAAATAATAATGATAAAATAATGAATTTTAGGACATGCCCATCCCAACTGATTTTCTTTGTGGTCTTGATTCTGTTTCAGCACCTGGGAAACCACCAGTATTCCCACTTATGAGGAAGCTTTGAATTGTCAACCCGCTGAAAATGCCTTCAGCGACATGCAGTCTCAGATTTCAAAGGAGATCAGGCTGCCCTTATATCTGGTGGTGGATGAAAATCACAAAGGGCAGGAAAGCCGAAGACGCAGCTCCTCTGACGGCGTTTTGTTTTGGAACATTCCACCCAAGCCAAGCTTAGCATCACAGGATGAAGCTATCATTGTCTGTGACACTCCACCCCCAAGCTATGAGAGCATAGGCTTGTGTGATGGATGATCCAGGCATCTTTTATAGCACTGTGTAAGAATTCCTGGGATGCTGTAGATATTTGTTTTCCTTTAATTAATTGTGGCACATTGGGATAAATAACTGCTGTATATATATTTTTTGTAGGAGCTGTTGCTAAATTATCCAAGAGTAGTCTCAATGTTGTTTTGTAGTATGTGATTAATACGTAAACCTCATGGATGTCCAAATTCTTTGAAGGGGCATCCAAAATATGAACTTAATATAACAGAACTGACTTGGGGAGAACTACTTGAAAGATAGAAGGAAAGTTCACAACAAATAGAATGGAATGGAGTAGAGTAGAATAGAGTAGAGTAGAATAGAAATAGAATAGAATAGAACAAAACAGAATAGAACAGAATAGAATTCTTTATTGGCCAAGTGTGATTGGACACACAAGGAATTTGTCTTGGTGTAAATACTCTCAGTATACATTCATACATTCAGGTAATCAGGTTCTGGGTTAATGGTTATTGGAAAAATAAAAATGTTATTAATAAAATGATGATCAATTCAACTTTATGTGCATAATGGGATATAGCTGGATATAACTTCTGAACATTTGCAGTTGCAGCAAAAAAAAATCTGAATTGGAAGGATTCATTTATCTGTGGCCAGAGGTTGCACTGGAAAGTTAGATAAAGAAATGATTTTTAAACAATGAAAATTGTCTTACATCTCACTCACCTGTTTATAACACATGCTTTATCATATAGCCCCTCTGAGATCCTTTACAAGAACAGATGCTGTTATTGGCTTTCACTCTTACATTAAGTTGCTGGGGGCAATGTTTTATTGGCTTTTTAATAAAACATTGCCTCGGACAATGTTTTATCACTATTACATCTAATTGTTTGGTACACCTGTAATTCAGCTAGTGTTGGATATCCTTCAGTGGTGATACCATTGAAGAGGTCTAAGGACTTTTCCCCATTGCTGAACTGCTGAACTGTTCATTCATCTTTGAGCCAATGTAAAACTATGGCAGCGTGACACTGGTTGACTTCACTGCAGTCCCATATCCTGTGTCGGGAACTTCCCCTACTATTTGTAGTTAGCTGTGACTTCCCTTCCCTAGGGTCAAAAACCTATATCTCTTGTGTCCGCCTTTGGACAATGCTGGAGAAGTGGAGAAATACTCCTTTAATACTGGTGTAGCTCAAGGAGATTTAAGCCTGTCTCACTTACGAAGTAAGAAGGAGATGAAAGTAGCATCATGAGAATATGGCATGAAAAGATGTGGCTTGTAGTGATGTGCAAGCAGGTAAAAACTGCAAATGGGACAGAGTTTATTTCACGATTGGGAAAGACTCCATGAGAAAGAGAAGGAGGGAGGGGGGAGTCAAGTTGGCTGAACGTGGGGAACTGAGCAAATTTTAGAAAACAAAATAATATTTTGTGTTAGTTAACAACCTCTCTTTTAATGTATTCCCTGATGTGTGTTTAAGGAATGATTGTCTCACTTAAATCAGCCCAAATTAGTTGTCTCTTATAACTATAGCAGTAAACATTATTTTCAGCAACATTACTTCTTTTTGATATGACCTTAAAATATACAGTAACTAAAAACTAGGCTTATTTCTAACTTGGTGAAACTCAGGTTCTTTGATGGAAGGATTCGTAGAACTTCATATATGAAAGATGAAGAACCAGGAACCTAAGAAATCTTCCGAGACCCAAATTCTTGGTTTCAAATCCAATGGGACAAAAATATTCATTAATGTTTCATTAGTGACTTCAGGGGGAAGAAAGATGCATCCATATTAGCCATTCTTATACATAAACAACCTTGAGACATAGTCACATAAATTTTTTTTAATCATGACAATGTGTGAATTTCATGGCTTATAATAAACACTAACATTATTAAGGTTTCTGGATTTTCAGTGGATTCTTATTCAGTGGTGGGATTCAGCCAGTTCTGACCAGTTCAGGCAAACTGGTAGCGATAATTCTCTGGATGGCTTCCAATCTGTTGAGAAAGGGGATTTGGACTCCATTGTCTACATTTCCCTTTCCAACCCCATGGTTCTCTAGTGAAAATTATAACCCATGAAACATATAGATTTGTTAAAATGCTCCCATTCCCACTTTCCATATTGGGAATCCCTGGGTACCATGCAATAATCTCATCAAATAATTCACCAAGCAAATGTTGGTGCTTTCTTAATTCCTCCAATGACTTCGTAAAATGAAACTTTATTTAATTGGTCATCTCATCACGCTTCAGAACCCCAAAGGTGCTTTTGCAAGAGGCAATTGGACTTTCTGGTTTTTCTTTGAAGATACTTCTCGGATGAGAAGCAAAGTGTTCTATATGTAAATGGGTGACTCCAAATCTACAAATCTGATTGGCCAAGAAAACTAAGCATTGGATTGGTTATTAGGAACCATCCAAAAGCTGCTGAACAGGTTGGCAAATTTAAGGAAATGCATACGGCTACAAGGCAGGCAGGATCCAGCCTCGTATAAAAGGGCTGGCCTCGGCTTGGCAGCCGGAATGTTCTGTTATACTGGACTAAGTGTGATAAAGCCGTTTTGTTGGTGGAGACCGGTCTACCTCTGTGTGTTTTCTCGAATAAAACACTGGCGACGAGAAGTGGGATCGTCTGACACGAACTGCACGCGGTGATAAGAAGCGCAGAGCCAGCAGAGATGCCTGGAACAACGACCGCCCGCACCCTTCAATCCCTCAACGAAGAAGGAGTGGGATTCCTATCAGACAGGCTGTCCCAATGTATTTGGAGAGGGCAATGAAATGGAAGGCATTTCAGAGCAATGCCCAAGCGAGCTGTGTTCCTAACCACTGGGACCAACGGTGTTCAGTGGCAAAGGCCTTGCGAAGCCGCGAGACGTTAAACAACTAACGTGGCGCAGAATTGCCTAAAGAATTCTAAAAGCACACTAGCTCCAGTGGTGTCAAATTATAAGCGACACGAATTTTACCTGCAGAGACAGAGAGAGGGAGAGACCATCGCACGATTTCGTTGCTGCTTTGAAGGGCAAATAGGGGGTGAGTGGATTTCCTGAACTCGATGAAGTGAATGAGGGATCGGGCGTGTGTAGTTAAGCGGCTAAGAGACACTCTGATGGCACGCAGAGTAAATTACTCAACACAGGCCACATCACCGTACCGAAGCCATCGTGGAAGCCATGGCCGCCGAAAGCGCGACGAAATTGGGCGGTCACAATGAAGGAAGATGAACACACACAGGCGAAGAAACAACCAGCCCAAGACAGAAAGCAGCTACCACCACCTTCTGCGCACTACGAAGAAGTCGGGAAGAGGCATCAATGACGTTGAGCGTGAAGAAGATGAACGAGGTCCCCCTTTATTCAAGGAACAAAAAAGAGGCGAAGAAGGAAATGTTGCGGGAAAGCGCGGCTTGCGGAGAAACCATGCCCGAGCCGAATGGCAGATTTCTTCGACGCTATTGAGGCATTGCAAGAAACGAGGGCATATCGAGAAAGTCGGCAGAAACAAGCAGAAAGCTATAGCCCTACGAGACGCCGAAATTTCCCCAATACAAGCTGAGCCTAAACGAGCTGAGATAAAGTGCAACAAGAGAAGGGAGCAATACACCACAAATCTGGTCATTTTTGTATAGAGAGCGCTCAGACGGAAAGTGGGAGAAGGTTAAAGTTACTGTCAAATCGCAAGGAAGCCCTGCAAGTGTGAAGTGGACTCGGTTCCTTCTTTTCTATGGTAATCGTGGAACACAATAAACACGCGTAGTCCCAGACATCAAACAGAAGACATTACACAAAGCACCTTTACCTCGAAAGACTTAGGGGAACGAATCGCCCCTGGTAGTCGGCATGGGACATATTTTCAGGGTCACCTATAAAATGATACGTAAATCTGCGCTGACATAGTCGACGAGACAGACCGAGCTCCTGGGCATACGAAGATGGTTCGCGCCCATTTGGCCCATGGGATGACGGGATCGACGAAGTGATTACAACGGCGGAGCTGGAGAAGACGCACCTCATCCGGTGAATTCCAGGAGTTTTTTGAATGGCTCACTTGGCAAGTATGGCGGAACATGCCCATTTCTTTTAGTCTAGACCCCCAAATACGCGCCAGAAGATATAAAAGCCAGGTGAGTTTCCTCTTTCCACTAAAGGCAAAGATAGAGAAACTAGACAAAACTAATGCCGGGGGGTGCTAGAGACCTGGTGGAGCGATGCAATGGGAAAGCCTATTGTCACACCCATAAAACCTGACGGGTCCATTAGAATCTGTGGTGACTATAAGAGCTTCCTGACCACGACTTTGTGCAACCAAGCGCATAACCCGTTTGGCAGTAGTCGCAGCATTTGTCTTCACTCTCTGGGAACAAGGGCAAAGTTTTTGCTGAACTCCGACTTGGCACAAGCCTATCAACAACTCCCAGCTGGACCCAGAACAAGCAGAAGCCACAATGACTATAGTCACCATAGGGCGCATGTCAAATGTCACGGACGACTCCAATTTGGAGTAACGCGTGGCCCCAGGCGTTTTCCAGAGTTTGATGGAACGCCTCTAATGGCATAGCAAGGAGTCGTTCCTATTTCGAACGACGTCTAGAATCTTGGCCAGAGGATGAGAGACTCATTAAGAAACAAGACTCAAAGAAGTATTAACAAAATTTAGGGAATTGGCCTCAGGTAAAAAGAGAAAAGTGCTTGCATAATAGAATAGGCGTCGAATTCCTGGGCTATTCAATAGACGGAGGGGCATCCAACCACAGACAAAAAGTTAAAAGGCAATCAAGAAGGCACCTGAACCAAGAAACACAACCGAACTACAAGCATTTTTTAGGATAATTAATTTCTATAATGTATTCCTGGCAAACAAGGCACTATAGCAGAACCGTTGCACCGTCTTTTAGACAAAAAGGCAAATTGGACTTGGGGTTGCAAAGAAAAGAAAGCCTTCCAAAATATAAAGCTTGCTAACATCAACAAACGTTCTCATTCCAACTTAGCAACACACATGCATTAAGAGTGAACTGCGATCGCCATACCATACGGAGAGGTGCAATCTGAACCACCAACTTCCTGATGGGCAGAGAAGCACCCGTTGGCATATTTTTATTCTAGGACTCTATCCAAAACCAAGCGAATTACAGCAACTGGACAGAGGAAGCCTAGGCAATAATCGGCGGAGTAAAACATTTCATGAGTATTTATAAGGCGGAACTTTTCAAATCATCAACGGATGAACAACCACCTTAATGGGGATTTTTGGCGGAAACAAGGCCAACACCTAATATACTGTCCCCCAAGAATGATTAGATGGTCTAGCAGTTCCTAGCAAGCCTATTCCTAACTCTGAAACATCGCCAGGGAACAAAATTTCCATGCGGAATCTTTTGAGAGAGACCTTACCAGCAACCGATGAAGCCCGGCACGGGCAGCGATGACAACACTAATTGAGACTTGGCCCCGATCTACCATATAGGCTATGATGTCGCCAGAGCTAACCGTGAAAGACTCATTGACTGCCCGCATTCTTAGCTGGGTAGGTAAATGGCTGGCCGGTAAGAACCAAAAAACTGAAAGCTTTAAACTTTTCCAGTCAGACAGCAGATAAACTTTTCGATTAAAAGGGGTGTTTGTTGTGGGGTGATCGGGTGGTCATTCCGACCAAAATTACCACCAGGGTACTTTAGGTTGTTACATGAAGGGCCCAGGAATGGTTACAGATCGAAAAGCCTGGCAGAAGTTATGTGTGGTGGCCGGGTAATTGATAAGGCACATAGAGTTATTGGGTAACGCTCGTGCAACACAATGCAGGGAATTAGATCGTCCCCGCAAAAGCACCCGTAAGGACTGGGAAACTCCTTCGGGGACCTTGGTCAAGAATTGCACATTGACTCTCGGATCTACCAAGGGGATACCTTTCTGATTGTCATTGAATGCTATTCTAATTGGCTGAAGTAAAAGTTATTCATCAACGACAACAGAAACTGTAATTAAAGAACTGGACACCTTTTTGCGCACCCATGGTCTACCGGACGTTCTTGGTTCCGATAATGGACAGCTAACAGCGCATACATTTTGAGGCAGTACCTAGCCTCAACCTAGGCATAAGACATGCCCTAATGCGGCCGGCCGCACCAGCTGCGAAGCGGCAGGTGCTGAGAGAAATGGTCCGGGTTTACTAAGAAGGTTTTGAACGAATGGACGCCGGAGATTGTTCCAACAGAAAGTAACCATTTGCTCAGCACTCCAGCAATAATAATGGCCCAGTAACGTAACAAACAAGTCCCCAAGCAGATTGCTTTATGGGGTGAAAGTTACGATCAGCTAAACTTGATAGGTTACACCCAAATTTTACCGGCAAAAACACCCCCTGATTCTCTAGAAGGTTTAGACACAACTCGAATTTAGGCGATTTGGTCTATGCGAAAAACTTCACCGGGGACCCGGTATGGCTACAGGAAGATTAACCCAAATCACAAGGCCCGCAAATCCTAAACGTTTAACAGTAGAAGGTATGGCAGGGAATGGAAGCGGCACATAGAGCCAGGCTTTCGATCCCGAATTAATAAGAAAGAACGGCACAGACTACAACCATTCGGCGACAAAACTGACGAATTGGCAACCAAGTGGGGGGGGAAAGGCGGACGAAGTAATAAAGAACTTTTTAAAACAAAACCAATGAAACATATAATCAAAAAGAGCAATAAAGACTCACTGTTTGAAGAGACTTGGCGGGAAGAGCCATCGGAAAGGGGCCAGCAGGCCAGCTCGACCTGCTGGAGGCAACGGGCAGGGAGCGGCTAAAACCGCCAGCTAAGCAACTCAAGCGGCGTAAATGGCTTTGACTCACCTCCAGATGGTTCAGGGAGAGGCGGAAGAACAGCAGGC
>BHFT01059034.1:0-18948 GCA_004320025.1 Laticauda laticaudata
AGTGCTGTTAAAGTTGTAGCAACGTTTCAGCAGAATCTCATCTGCCATCATCAGGCTTCTGTATTGTGTTCGTCTGAACACAATATATATATTATATAATCTATATATATATATATAGGGAAGAACTAGAGATAGTAGATCACTACATATACCTTGGCTAACAGATCTCAATGGAAGGTCATACAATAAAGGAAATTGAACGGCGTGTTAAATGTGGTTGGCAGGCATTCAGCAAGTAAGCATAATTTTCAAGAACAACCTTCCCCTATATCTGAGGAGAAAAGTTTTTAAGCAGTGTGTGCTACCTGCTCTAAGATATGCATGTGAAACATGGTTACTAACCTCACAATTGATACAAAAGCTATGAGTGGCGCAAAAAGCCATGGAAAGATACATGCTCAGCATTTGAAGGCAAGATAGGAAGACCTGCGCATGGATTGCAGAACAAATGAAAGTATACAATATCATCAAGAGAGTAAAAGAATTGAAATGGAAATGGGCCGATCACATAGCAAGAACAGATGGCAGGTGGACCAAGACAGTTCTAGAATGGATCTCACTTGATAAGAAGTGTCCATGAAAGAGACCTAAAACAAGACGATCAACGACATCAGCAATATTGTGGGCCCAATTGGTAAAAAAAGCTCAGGACCCTATTGGTTGGAAACATGCAGAAGAGGCCTTCGTCCTGCAATGGATAGACAATGATGATGATGGTATATCATATTACAAAACTATTCTATAAATTAGTAAAATGTGAGTTCTCTTCTTTGTTCCTATTAAAATAAATGTTGAAAATGCAGAGCATGCCATAGCCTATTTATTCAATATAAAAACTACTGTATGCCTAATTAAACTTTTTTATCAATTATGTAACTAGGAACTCAACTTTCACCTCTTAAAAAAGAAATTACATGGCTTAACACAAACAAGTAGGACATTCAAGTAGTCCTCGACTATTCATGCCATTTATTTAGTGACCATTCACTGAAAAAAAGTAATTTATGACCATTTTTCACACTTAGGACTATTACAGCATCCCCATAATCACCTGAACAAAATTTGGACACTCGGCAACTGGCATGTATTTATAATGATTGCAATGGTCAATCACCTTTGGCGATTGTTCCGTCCAGAAAGAAGCGCGTGAGACCGGCTTCCAAACAACAACTCTTTATTTCAAACTGCTAGGTAAAGAAACAGAACATAGCCCAAGCCGCAGCAGTCCTTTATATAGCGGCTAGCCTGCCAGCTTGTGGCCAATGACAGTTGCCGTCGTTTAGCGGCTTCCCGGATTGGTTCCGAGCGAACCAATCCGTAAGTGGCTTTTTCAGCCAGTCAGAATGAAGTACTTGGAACCTACCAGGTTCCATACAGAACAGCGATCTTTTGATAAGCAAAGTCAAGTTTCACGTAACAAACCTGTTAATAACTTAACCACTGCAGTGATTCATTTAACAACTGTGGCAAGAAAGGTCATAAAATGGGGCAACAGTCCCTTAACAACTGCTTTTGCTGAGCAATGGAAATGTTGGGCTCAATCAGGGCCATAAATTGAACACCTTTTGTTCAAACAAGATGGAGAAAGTGAGTTTCCAGAGGCTTAGTGTGTGTTAAATTCTGTATTACAGTTAGTAAGAATGCTACTGTGTTGATTAAAGAGGTTTTTAAAGTTTTAGCTTACTTTTAAAATCAATATAATTGATCACTATATGATCAATTTTCATAGATTGAGTTCAATTAGATTTCTCATTAAGTAAATGAAGTGTAGAATTGTAGCATTTAAATTGTAAAGCCTTACTTACATTAGGACTATATCCAATATTTCAAGGATCTATTTTATGTAATTCAAGCAATAAATGTTGGCAGATGAATATATAAATAATCCCAACGTCTACCTTTTGCAACAGCACAGAGGTTTGTGGATATTGTCAAGCTAAATGGATACCCTGCTGGATGTTTAACAAACTTCACCATACCTAAGTATTAGATCTGATTTCAAAGCTTAGTACTCAATGTTTATTTTGCAAATCGACATTGTTAACTATCAGCTAGTAATGCTTGCTGACTCAACTTCATGCTGTTTTAATGAGCTCCTTTGCAAGCACTGGGGGCTATTGCTGTGCTATCAAAAACCGGCTTGCCGTAATGAGCGCCTGCTGCTCGCTCAGCACTTGCCAGGCCAACTCAGAAGAAAGAGAGAGGAAAAAGTGGGCAGAAATGATTTCAGATGCTTGCCTTCATAAATTCTTGATAAGCAAAACCTCAGGTTAAACTGTGCGTCAGATTAACAGAGTTGGAAGGGACCTTGTAGGTCATCTAGTCCAATCCAAGCAGGAGACTCTACACCATTTCTGACAAATGGCAGTCCAGTCTCTTCTTGAAAGCTTCCAGTGATGAAGCTCCCACAACTTCTGAAGGCAAGCTGTCCCATTGTTTGATTGGTTGATTCACTGTCAGAAAATTTCTCCTTATTTCTAGGTTGAATTTCTCCTTGATCAGTTTNAAAATAGCTTGACCCCCTCCTCTCTGTGGCAGCCCCTCAAATATTGGAACACTGCTATCATGTCTCCCCTGGTCCTCCTCTTCAGTAGACTAGCCAAGCCCAGTTCCTGTAAGCATTCTTCATATGTTTTAGTCTCCAAGTTCCTAATAATCCTGTTTGCTCTTCTCTGCACTTTTTCTAGAGTTTCAACATCTTTTTTGTAAGGGTGGTAACCAAAACTGGATGCAGTATTCTAGGTGTGATCTTATTAAGGCTTTATAGAGTGGTATTGGTAACTCACTTGATCTTGATTGCATCCCTCTGTTAATGCATTTTAGGATTGCATTGGCTTTTTTGCACCCTGCTGGTTTATATTTAGTTGGTTGTCCACTAAGACTCCAAGATCCCTCTCACTGTTACTGCTATTAAGCCTGGTTTCACCCAGTCTATGTTTATTTTTGTTTTTTCTTGCCTAAGTATAAGACTTTACTTTTCTCTACATTGAATTTCACTTTGTTAGATACCTTTACAAACAAAATCTCACAATGCAACTTTTCAGACATAACTCAGAAGTTTTAGGGATGGCTGTATATCAAAGAATATTCAAAGAATATTGAGGATGGCAGTTTCACATAACCTGCCCTCTCTCAATATACTTTTAAATCAATGTATGCTCCCAGGTAAGTATGTATAAGGGTTGTGAACATGACCATGTAGTTTTCTTGGCAGCAATATAAAAAGGGTTTGCCATTGCTTTTATCAACTTCTCAGTCCAGCCTACAATGGATTCCCCCTTCCAAATATTAATTAGGTGTATATCTGCTTAACTTTTATGCCTAGATAAGGTCAGTCATCTCCTGTTACAACACTTTTTTCATCTGAGCCTGTTGTGCTCCCAGTTGCTAGAAAGAGCAGTTGAGTAAAGATTATATTGTGCCGCCCTCCCCATAAGTCCTCCATGTAGCTTTGAATGCATTAATGAGAAAACTGAGTATGAAACATGTCCCCAAAGTGCTTTTACTAAACAACAATTGGACTTTCTTGGTTTTTTTTCTTTGAAAACATTTTGCTTCTCATTCAATAAGTTTCTTCAGTTCTTCAGCCTCTTGGATGAGAAGTGAAAGGTTTTTCATCTTGGGGACTACCCTGACTTGGATGGTTGAGAATCTCCAAAGACATAGAGCATGTAACAGTTAATGTAGCTGTCTGGTTGGTTTATTGTATTCATTTGTGATGACTTAGAGACTTAGAATAACTTTATTGTCATTTTGAATGGACTCTAATTGGCATACATTAAAATGAAATTTCATTGCATACAGCTCTCAAAAGGCTCACCACCTTCAATATACACTACATAAACAAATAAATAAATATACATATACACACATATATTATGTGACACAGAGAAGCAACATAGTCTAATCCGGACTATGTTGGCGAGAAAAACAAATCTTGTGAGTTTACCAGACGAATGGCACAGCAAACTGGTTTGCACACTTTAGTAAGGATGACATGTTGAGAGACCAATTCAGATTGTTAGTTATCTGCACCCCCAGATACTTAGTACTGTCGACCACTTCTACAGCTGCATCCTTGAAACTGAGTGGAGTATGTCTATGCCGGCTCTTTCTAAAATCTATGATGATCTCCTTTGTTTTATTAACATTTAGAATCAGGTTACTTTTATTGCACCAGCCCACTTGAGCCTTCACTTCTTCCCTATAAGCATCTTCACTGTCATTCTGGATAAGACTACTACCCACCACTACCACGCCATCTGCATACTTCACAATATGATTCATAGCAGATCTGGCACAGCAGTCTGGGTCATCAAGGTGAACAGTAGTGGACTCAAGACACAGCCCCATGGGAAACCCGTACTTAAGGAGATGGAGTTGGAAACTTTTCTTTCAACTTGCTGGGGCCTATCAATAAAGAAATCAAGAATCCAATTATACAAAGGAGTATTAAAATCTAATAGGCCCAGGTTGTTTCCCAAATGCTGAGGAATGATTGTGGTAAATGTCCAACTAAAATCAACAAATAGCATTCCCGCATGAATATTCTTCTCCTCCAGGTGTGCCAAGCTAAGATGAAGCACACAGGAATGGCTAAACACCTGCAGATGCTGACTTAGATTCTGCACTTTCTATCTCAATTTCCAACTCCATGTGTGTGATAAAATTGAGCTCAAAGACATACAGGGTGATCAGATGGGTCAGATTTTGACAGACTGTATTTGTCTTCTTCCTGTGTGCCCTTCAAAAGTCTTGGATGCATGCTTTGTGCTGGAGAGGACATGGATGTTCAGATTTTGGTGGCTGTTTTTTTATAATTTACCAATGGTCTTAGCAGTGGTCTCAAATCCCTGAGCTAAAATTTCAGCATTTATTTTCATTGATTTTCAGACTGCAACCTTTTGGGACTCAGCCTTCTGAGTGGAAATGATGCATATCATAATACCAAATATTCCCTTACCAGTTCTAATGGAGACAAATAGATTAGATGTTGTGTTCAGTGGGTCCATGCTGATCATGTCAGGGTTTCTGTTTATGCATTTCTGTGTGAGAATGCATGAGCATACTTGTGGCAGCCTTCCTACTTAATTCGGTCCTTTTCTTAGAATCCTGAAGATCTGAATCTTTTTTTTTTTCTTAAAAAAACTCAACTTTTCATTAATGTAATTTTAATGTTCCATTAGTTATGAAGATAAGATTCTCTCTATTATCTGATGAATTAAATGATAACTTCATAAACAACTGCCATCTACTTCACCATTACCATTTGTCAACATTCTCACATCATTTAATATTTCTTTTTACATTTTTAAACATGTACACAGATGTTAATAAAGCTGAAAATTACTTTACCATGAAAGCTAAAATTATAGATGGACCCCTAGTCAAAATATTTTATTGGCCACTAATTGGATTCCCATTTTAGATACAGATATAGATTAACAGAGTTGTAAGGGAACTTGTAGGTCATCTAGTCCAATCTCCCACCTAAGCAGGAGACTCTACACCATTTCTGACAGATGGCAGTCCAATCTCTTCTTGAAAGCATCCAGTGATGAAGCTCCCACAACTTCCAAAGGCAACTTCTGTTCCATTGGTTGATTGCTCTCAATGTCAGAAAATTTCTCCTTATTTCTAGGTTGAATCTCTCTTTGATCCGTTTCCATCCATTATTCCTTGTCTGGCCTTCGGGTGCTTTGGAAAATAGCTTAACTGCTACTAAGTGTTCTGCTAAGCCATAACACAATTTATTGCTTGAATGTATTCAGACATTTTACTTAATAAACAATAGACAAATAAACCCTGGCTTAATACTAGCTGCAAACCAGGGCACTGGTTGGCATTCATCACAACACCATTTCTCAAGTGCATTTTTCGTTATCATCCAGGATAGTATAAAGCCTCCTGCTTTGAGCAGGGAGTTGGATGAGAAAATCTCTGAGGTCCCTAACAGTCCTATGATTTTATGTTCTATATCCTTATTGAGAACTTTATAATGGTGACTCAAGCATTTTAGAAATATACTCTGTTAATCTGCACAGAAAACTAATGATTATTTTAATAATCATTAAAATCATTAATCATTATTTTAAGTTATTTGTTCATTGGACTATCAAGGGTTAACGCATATTAATTGTCTATCTCTTTTCCTCATTTGACTCCCTGCCATGTTTGAGAAAAAATATTTTTACAGACTGCATATTTTCTATCCAGCAGCTCAGTGCCAGAAACTCCTACCTTTTCTTTCACGATGATCTGAGACTTGCAGCAATTACAGGAATATTTTAAACATCCTACAGTAGCTGGCTTTCAAATGACTCGGTTTAATATTCTGAAAAGAATACATGTATTCCCAAGCCCTGGGAACTATTTATAGAACACCTGCCATAAAATTCTACAGAGGTACCATCTAGTGAAAAGCTCATCCTTGTCCTGCAGAACTGGAATTATAGAGTATGCAATGTTCTCTGACTTAGAAACACTTTTTCCCAGTTGCATGCTTCTTTTTCCCACAGATGCTCATCACCAGCTGTATGGATAGCTGCTCCAGCAGTAGAAAAGGCAGATCAATTATTAGAAGTGTCTTCCTTTGCTTAGAATGGCTCTCCGCATTAAAAAAGGGGAGGAAAAAAGGAGACAGGAGCCAAATCTCTAGGGAAGAGAAAATGCTACAAATGCTCACTTAGAAAGGGATGGGGAAAGCTGCAGGGAGAGTACCAAAAGCATTGCTTTCTGGCTCTTAAGTTATCTTCCTGTTATACATGGGTGAGAAACAGGTCACAGATACAACTGGCTTGCCTGTGTCTACAGGAATGAATTGATGATAAAAAACAGGGTATGAAAAGTGACTTTCCTTGAAGTCATCACAGAGTTCAGGATATTGTATGGTGCTATTTGTTGGCCATGCTCTCTTCCCCTCCTGGTGCCCCTTCAGATTAGAAAGCAGCTGGAAATGACAGTAGAATCTTGACATTTAAAAAAGGGGATCGAAACTCTTACAGGTTGAAAAGCACCAGATTAAGAAAAAAATGCTTTTTAGCCCATTGTTCATTGGAGCACTTTAGTGAAATAATGGCTCCAATATCTTTAAATAATACCCACAAAACTCCAAAAGCAAATTAAAAGTTTTTTGCATTTTTTTAAAATGGCTGAAACATTGATAGATACCAAACCCTATGAATAGTCCTCGACTTTTGACCACTATTGGGCCCAAAAATTCTATTGCTAAGTGAGACATTTGTGAGTTTTCCCCATTTTGCGACCCTTTTTTGCCACAGTTGTTAAGTGAATCATTGTAGTTGCTAAATTAGTAACATGGGTATTAAATGAATCTGGCTTCCCCATTGACGTGGCTTGTCAGAGGTCAGAAAAGATGATCACATGACCCAGGGAAACTGCAACGGTCATAAACATGAGTCAGTTTCCAACCATCTGAATTTTGATAACGCAGCGATGGATATGCCACAATGGTCATAAGAGTGAAAAACAGTCATAAGTCACTTTTTCAGTACCATTGTAATTCCGAATGGTCAGTAAATGAACTGTTGTAAGTTGGGAACTACCTGTTGTCAACTCTGAAGCTGATCTGGCTGATGCCATTTTTCTCCTGCCTCATAGTTGCCAGGAACTTTGAAAGAGGGAAGGGAAGGGGAAAGAAGATAGACTGGCTATCAGCCAAAACAAAAAGTTTTCTTGTGGGAACCAAGGTCATCCCAACAGATGGCAGAGAAGTAGCCAACCCTTCTCTTGCTTGTGGTCTGTCTGTCCTGATCTGTCCATCTTGAGTCTTATGACAGTGAAGACTGCCGTCCTCAGCCAGGACCTGCAGCGAGGGTAGGCTACGGAGGGCAGTCCAGTCCTCTCCTGCAGGCGATGATGGTGCAGTCCTCTACCAGGTTGATCTCTTGTCTGTAATTTCCCCACAGCTCGCAATCTGTCTGTCCTCTGACAGTTTCCACTGTGCAGGCAATGCCTGGAAAGGCCGACCTCCAGTGCGGAGTCGATTAAGGCGACACCAGTCCTTTCGTGGGAGGTCGCAGCAGAGGGGATGGAGATGTAAGTGGCAAGCATGTTAGTGAGTCTGCCCTGCAGGCTGGTTGCTCTTTCATTTGGTTTTTGAGCCAGGCCTTTCCGACGAGGTTCCTGTTCTCTGAGGAGAGCGCTTGGTGCAGTCCTGATAAAAGGGCTTCCGCTTTTGAGGCGCTGTCTAGGGAGGGCGCAGCGTGCCCTCTTGGTGTGGAGGGGATGGTGGTTCTATCGTGTCAGCCTATACAGTTGCATGCCCTGTCTTGAGCGGCTTCTTTTCTGAGGTGATGGGGTGGAATTGCCTGCTAGTCCAATGAAAGCTGGTGGGTGGGTTGGTTTTCAAGCAAGCCTGTGATGGTGGCGGAGAGCAGAGTTGAGCTTGGGTGTCCACTCTCTTTAGTGTGGGCAGCTACGCCCCCAAGCAGAGACACAAGTATCCGCCCGGAGTTAGACAAGGCGGAGGGGCAGGTGGAGCGGAGGGTGTAAAATCGGCTCCAGTCATGGCCGCATAGTCTGCGTAAAAGGCACACCTCTGGCAAGTGCCTTTTCCCAGCTACATTCAATGCATGGTGACGGAAGGTGAGTGAGCGGTCGAGTTTCACTCCGGGTCAAGTTGGAGTAGCACAGAATGGAGATTCGGTTCTTGAAGTTTGACATGGAGTTGGCAGGTCTGCTTCCTGTTATTCCAGGTGGAACACAGAAAGAGATGGTCTTTTGTGCATTAAGTTTTAGTCCCATTGGTGGTAGTAAGGTCTGGCAGAGTCTGCATATTTTGGGTGAGGGTGTGTTCAGCTTCTTCAAAGGAGTTGATGTGGAGAGAAGTAGCCAGGGTCAATCAGCGTAGGCAATGATTTTACAGCTGCTGATGTGGGGGATATCTGCTGTGTACAGGTTGAAGAGTTGCCGGTGCAAAGAACCGAGCCTTGGGGGACGCCGGTTCTTGAGGGTCCTTGTTCTGTTCGATGCTCGTCAATGATTATTTGAACAGCGTCTAAAATGATGTTTGTGATGCTTGAACCATCGTCTGTCTTGTAGTGCTTGATGGAGCTGAGGGTAAGTCCTCGATGCAGACTGGTCGTAGGCAGATGAGAAGGTCATGAATACAGCTCCACATTTCTTCCTGTCCTCGCAGGCAGCTTCGATTTGGGTTGGTTTTGCTGCACAGCACTTGGTCTTCAGTGCTAACGCCCTTTCCTGAAGCCTGCTTGTATCATTCTGGTAGGAAATGCTCAAGGATAGGCTCTAATTGTTTTAAATGAGTCGTTCGACCAGTTTTTCACAGGGGCACCGACAGAAGTGAGATGGGGCGGTGCTCTTAGGGTCCATTTTAGGTTTGTTCGGCTTTAGAATGGCTACAACACGTGGCCTTCTTCCAGCAGGGGGACGTTTGGGGCAAGAGAGGCAGTCGTGGGACATGAAAGTGTCTGAGCCAGTCATTAAGCGAGGGCCATGTGTAACAGTTGTTCTGGGTGGATGTTGTCAGGGGCCAGGGGCTTTCCCAATGCTTAGGAGAGTGCCTAGTCTTGTTTCATTTCAGAGATGGTGAGGCTGCTGTGAGACGCACGATCAGCAGATGGACCTGTTTTCTCATTTCTTTCAGTTTGTTGTTAACGATCGCGGAGAAGTCCTTGTCGAGGAAGAAGGATATCTTCCCCCGTTGTTGATGAGCAGTACGTGCTATTGGCATCTGGCGTGACGGGGCGGCCTTTTTCTTGGTTGTCCTCCCAGTGAGTCCGTTGATTAGTTGGCCAAGCTTTTCCGCTTGAGTGCGTGAAGTCGAAGCTCTCACAGGCTTCCCGCCAGCGTGCCTTCCGCTAACGTCAAGGTGGGACTTTCAGCTGCGGCTTGCACTCTGCGGCATGTTCAGTCATTTTGGTGAGTTTTGGGAGTTTGGTGCGAGCCGTTCACGACTCCTCGGTCCCCATCCAGGGATGCTTCACTCTTTCCGACAGCCTCGTGGGATGGTTGCTTGCTGATTGAAGCACTGACTGCCTGGAGGAGGCTACTATGAAGGCCTTGTGTGTCCGTGGTCCATGTGGCAAGGAAGTATTGGCTGCTAGGTTGTCTGTCCTCTTCCTTAATAGATGTTGCCGTTTGCCTATGCGGAAGTTCCCATCTTTTTGTGGGCGTTCATGGTTGGAGTCACTAGGGGTTGACGTCCAGCAACTGACTCGCATCGTGGTCCCATGAAACGTCGACGTCCGACGTCGAGCCGGCTAACAGTTTTGCATACTTTGCGCGGTCTCCTATGACCTGATCTGATCTTCTTGAGACACCCGAGCTACTCTGTACAAACGCTACTACTAGCTGTTCATGCGAGGAAAGCTCTTGTGAATCTCCTTTGCTAAAATATTTGTATATATTGCTCAAATTTGGTGTATATTATTGCATGACACGATGACAATTGCTACTCCTGGGGGTCTTGCAACTTAACGTAGAGGCCTCACTCTGCTAAGAGAGAATGTCATACCTCATCTTGCCTCGCCATGAAGCATCGTGATCTCCTCCAAGAGACACATCTCTTAGACTCAGAATAAGTCCTGTGCACAGCATTCCAGGCTTCCTTCACTGCCTTAACAAGCGACCGGCATCAATGGTATTGCGACATAAGCGTGAAATCTGTGGTGAAAGGACTGCAGCGTCAATTGCCACCTGTGCGCTGTTGTACACGCTAACGTCCAACTGGCACACCATAAGGTGGCAAGGCCTTCACTCATGCAGATGTCGTATAAGAGACAACCCCTCCTACAGCAGTGTTTGTCCCCATGACCTCGCCCCTGCACCGTTCTCCGGTTCTGTATGCCGTGGCGTACTTCAACTGCCAGCAACACTGATGGGGATAATAATTACTGCACCTCGAATGGTGAAGAGCCTATGCAACTGGCTTCAGAACTTGACCTTAACCTGCTATTGACCAGACTGTCAACCTGCAGCTTTCACTACCAGCCGATGGGACTCCTCAACCAAACCCAGATCTTGCATGGTGGCAAAGTGATCCTCCGAGGCCCCGTGAAAGAACTATGCTGGAACAGCTTTCCTCACAGCCCCCAATAGACCTATCATTTCAGAGTAGCCAACCTGCCTCCCAGCTACCTTCATTGATCAATGTATCAAGCGTGGGATCTACCAGGTTTCGCACCTATTCGCTTAGACCGGTTGTTCAACATTTGTAAGCAGTTCGGAGAACCGGTTGTTAGAGAAATTGCTGGGCATAATCTGTGTAGGAAGGCAGGAAGGATACATCTGGTGTTGCTTAAAGAAACTGCCTGTAACCCTTATTTAAAATTCTTGGCAGGACTAGACTTCCTGTCTCAGGAACATGGTCTGGATATGTTCTTTTTCCCTCCTTTGCTGATACTTTGCTTGTGTGGAGTGACCATTCCAAAATTAACAATGGCGAGCTGAAAAACGTGACCTTTATGACCATTCTTTCACACCTTATGACCTGGTTGCAGGCATTCCACATCATGAGAGGCCAGGGAGGAGATGTTGTGCCTCGATGTGAGTAGATATTGAGGTATTGGCCGACACCGCAGCCAAATAACATGACCACCAAGGCATGTCCACCCAGTCACATGACCACCAAGCCCTGCCCACCACCTAAGCCACACCCACAAAATCGGTTTTTAAATCTGAATCCCACCCCTGAATGTGATCAGTGACACCTGGAGAGGGAATGTTTGCTCTTTTAATTAGGGGGAAAACACTTTTAGAGTTGGTTTCCACTAGATGTGCCTATATAGTATGTCCAAGAAACATTTCTTTGAGGAATCTACCCACCCTAGAGTTCTGCTTATGGTGGATGCATTACTCAGAACCAGAGGTGGTATTCAGCAGTTTCTGACCGATTCTGGAGAACTGGTAGCAGAAAATTTTAGTAGTTTGAAGAACCAGCAAATACCACCTCTGACTGGAGATTTTATAGTATCCTTCCCCTGCCATATCCACCAAGCCACGCCCACAGAACCGCTAATAAAAAATGTTGAATCCCACCACTGCTCGGAACCCTAATACCTGTATTATGACTGGCATTAGATTTTGTAAAATCACATGGACACCATGATGTTGTGTAAGATTTTGGAATTATTTTTAAAATGTTCTTTAGGGGTTTGGGTTTTTTTGTTTTTTGCTCTTATGTCATGTGAGATCATGCAGAAGCATCCATCACTCCAAACGTTATTTTGTTCTATCAAACTAAAAGAACCCAATTTCTGTATTGGGTTAGGAATAATCTGTTTAGGAAATCCATTATCACTTGCTTTGATGTGGACACTATACTTCATGGGCAGTTTGGTCTGACTTTCAGACTGCTTGTGATTTCCATAAAGGTAACAAGCAAAGCTTGATCGCCTACCTTAGAAATAGATCCATCTAACTTTTTTAAAATGCTTGTGGGATTTTATTTATTTATTCATTTGATTTCTGTAACAGCCCATCTAATTTAGGCACTTTACAAGAAAGCTGATGAGGATTGCTGTCTAGCAGTGCTAACCCATATCCTGGAATGTAGGAATAATTTAAGACATTGTTACAGTCATTCCATGACCATTTAAATTAATCATTTTTTAAAAATGACAACACGACTTAAATATCTTATTCAGGCAATTATTTGACTAACCATATTTCACTATTTTCCCTCTGCTCCTTTCTACGATAGGACATACATGCATCTAGCCAGCTGTTTTTCAGGTCTATTTTGTTCTCTTACAGGTCCCCAAGCAATTAAACTCCTTTAAAAGTAAAAGCTAAGATTATTCTATGAAGTCATTCAGTTTGAGGGCACAGACTGCAATTATGGCTTTGCAGATTTTTTTTATCTCTTTCCCAGCAATTTTTCCAAATTCTACTGTATCAAAAATTAACATAATCTGCAATGATGCGGCAGCTGTTTTTATTTAGGAAATAATACAAAAAATATATAAAAGAACAGACTGGGAGCTTTTGAGAGTGGAATGTATTTATTCTCTTCAACAAAAAAAAGTAATAATACTAAGCTCCATCCTTTATAGGAAAAGGGGCATAAATATTACATACGCTCTAAGGATAACTGACTGGCAAGATATCGTTCCTCCAATTATTCTTGAGTCCATTGTTCTGCAACATGATCCTCTTTGACAGGTCAATGGATCGCTTCACTGTACCTGCACCTATGGAAAAATGTTATGGAAACTTTGGTAGCGGTGGGAGGCAACAAGACTAATGCATTTCAATTTCTCTCTTGCTACTGAAAGTCATTCAAAATCTATTGCTTTCTTTTCTTTCTCTAGTATTCCTGTTTTTTCTAGCATTCTAGTATTTTGCATTTCTTGAATGTTCCAAAGAAACAGTATGTTTTCTTCCGAAGCTGACAGAGATGCTGGTATTATCAACCAATTCATTCTGCCTTTATGGAATAATGAAGTGGTACTAAACATGATAGACCAGTGGTGGATTATCTTTTTTGGCTCCTGTGCTGAAAATTGCACACTTGCTCCCACGCACGCACTTGTGTGCCAGCACAGAGAAGGCAATGTGTGTGGGGGGCACATCCCTACACATGCATGCAAGACCCCCCTGTTCATGCTGCATGTCTCTGCACATGCACATACATCTCCCACGCACCCCCTGCCCCCTTTGCATGCATGCTAAATACCCGACAATCAGCAGTTGGGCATGCAGTGTGCGCGCATGCGTAATAGGGCTCTTCCAGGCGACCTCTCATGTGCAGGCAGAAGTGGCTCTGTGTGCCACTTCCAGCACACGTGCCATAGGTTTGTCATCATGGTGATAGACCTAAGTACTAGCTGTCCTCGACTTACAGCAATAAGTTTAGTGAACATTCAAAGCTGCAATGGCACCGAAAAAAGGGACTCATGATCATTTTTGACACTTGTGATCGTTGCAGGATCTTCATGATCGTATGATCAAAATTCAGAGGCTTGGCAACTGGCTCTTATTTATGACAATTGCAGTGTTCCAGAGTCAGGTGATCCCCTTCTGTGACCTTCTGACAAGCAAAGTCAATGGGGAAGCCAGATTCACTTAACAAACAAGTTACTATCTTAACAACTGAAGTGATTCACTTAACAACTGTGACATGGAAGATCGTAAAATGGGGCAAAACTCATTTAACAGAAATGTTGAGCTAAGTTATGGTCCTAAGTCAAGGACTACCTGTACCATTTAAAGCATAGGGACCACTGAATACACTCTCTGTTTCCATGCTTCCTTCTCTTCTTTGTAGTACATTTCACAATTAAAACATGCAATAAGGATTCATATCATTCTTTTAACAGTAGTCATAACAAAGTTGAAAAACACAATTGACATTGAAGATTAAATGTAAAAGCTCTCTTAAGCCATTCTCTAGGATGCTGTTTGCTTTCTAGCATACCTGAGATCTCCCGGTGATTGCTCAGTCCTGACCAGGTCAAACCCTTGCTTAATTTTTCTCAAATTACTCAAGGTCAGCTGGGAACAGCTACATGCTGCCACATGAGGAAGAAAAGAGTATATCTGCAACTCTCATTTTTCTAATCACAGGACTATATTTTGGCTTGTAATAGAAAGTGCACCTGGAGAAGGAAGGTGATCTCGGCAAGAGCATCACTGTTTCTCAGGGAGGAGGCAGCACATTCCAGAGAGAAGCCCAAAGGAAGAGATAGCATAGTCCTGAACTGGATGAGGAAGGGAGGAAGAAGTTGGGGTAGCCACAGAAGATATCTAGAAGCTTAGGATGTTGTAGTTTTAGTCTGGCAAAATTTTGCCGATAAAGTATAAGCAAATAAAGAATTGGACTTGATTGGATTTTACTTTGTCATCTTTGGGCTTGCTCCTGACAGCATTCTTCTGTACTGAAGAATCATTCTTGTGATGCATATTTAAGAGAAACAGGATAGTGGAAACTGTTTCTTCTGTATGTAGGAGACTGACTTCTATAATTCCCTGAAAAAACTTGCTTTTATTTGCAGCTGACTTTCCGAGCTTACTAAGGGGAGAAGATGGAATTCTTTCTTAATCCTTCTTTAGAAGATGATATTGCATTTAAATCAATACTCTCATGGTTGCCAGATGAAGACCATTAAAAAAAAACAATTGCTTGACTTTAATTATTATTTATTTATTTATAACTAACCAAATCGTCTGGGTCCCCTATTCTGATAGATATAATGAGGCAATATTCGCCTTTTGTTAAATTATAGCCAAAGAAAGCCACAGGAAAGCATAATTCATTTTATTATAATCCAAGCAGTAGAATATCCCAATAAAACTATTACAACATCCCAATTTAACTATTACAATCCAGCTATGGTATCTGAATTTGTTCTGAATGTTAGAAGTAGGTAACACTATGATTAACTGGTCCTTTTCCTTCCTCCAGAGCCAGTTCCAGTCAGTATGGATGAAAGGGCAGAGGCTCTCTGCCTTCAGTTCGATGAGGTACAGCTAGTTTTAGTACTTTATGTGCTCCTTAATGTCTATATGAAGCCACCGGGAGACATCTGGCATTACAGGGAGAGATGCCATAAGTATATTTATGGTGCTTAGCTTTACATCTTCACCCTAGCCCAGGGGTCTGCAACCTTAAAAAGAGCCATTCGGATCCATTTCCCAAAGAAAAGAAAACATTGGGAGCCACAAAACCTGGGTGGGCATAACCAACTCAACGTCACTCACTCCCACCCAGTCACATGACTGTTTCTCTCTGTCCTTCTCTCTGTATGTCTCTGTGTCTCTTGCCTCTCTTTCTCTCTTTTCCTCCCTCTATCCCTCTTTCTCTTTCCCTCTCTCTCTTTTTCTCTCTCTTTCCCTTTCTCTCTCTCTCTCTTTCTCTTTCCCTCCCTCTCTCTTTCCCCCTCTCTTTCTCTCTCTCTCTCATTCTCTCTTTCTGTCTGTCTGTCTCTCTTTCCTTCCCTCTCTCTCTTTCCTTCCTTCTCTGTCTGTCTCTGTCTCTCTTTCTCTCTCTGTGTGTGTGTATGTGTGTCTGTCTGTCTCTCCCCTGGAGGGGAAGGAACCTCTGAACTGGTGCTGGGTGTTGGGAATCTGATGTCCGGAGGCCAACAAGTCCAGGAGCAGCTCGCTGACAATCAGTTGATTAGCTGAGAGCTGAAGACCAGCTGGCTGGTGGGGAGGCAGGGCATCACAACACTGGCGGCTCTGCAGGAAAAAAAGCAACTGACATTCAGGAAGTGAGAGTGAGCTGCCGATGACGCTCCATGTTGTAATGGGCTCCAAAAGGAGGGGACCCTGTCTCCCCCATTGTGAAGTGCGCTAAATTTCACTGTGCTGTGCAAGGTGCTATGAGAGCAGCGGGCAGGCCATGGAGGCAGCAACAGCAAATGCACCGCAACGAAGGCAAAATGCTGTTTCAGCAAGTGCAGGAGCGTTTTCCTCCTACACTGAGGCTCCAGCTATTGCCACCACCACAGCAGGGTGACAGCTCTTTTATCCCTCTGCCACAACAGGGTGATGGGCAGAGGTGGTATTCAGCAGGTTCTGACCAGTTCTGGAGAACCAGTAGTGGAAATTTTGAGTAGTTCAGAGAACCGGCAAATACCACCTCTGACTGTCCCCACCCCATTTATTCTCTGTCTTCTGAATCCCAGCTGATCGGCTGGGTCTTCTTTCGTTGTCCTGCATAAGCTGGAAAGCAGGTTAGTGGGGTGGGGAGGGAATGGGATTTTGCAGTATTCTACCCCTGCCGTGCCCATCAAGCCATGCTATGCCCACCAAGCCATGCCCAAAGAACCGGTAGTAAAAAAAATTTGAATCCCACCACTGGTGACAGGGAGCCACAGCAGAGGAATGAAAGAGCCACATGTAGCTCTGGAGCCACGGATTGCCGACACCCACCCTAGCCAAATAAAGGATGTTGGAGGTCCAATTTTGATGTTTGGAGGTCATAGAGCTTTGGATCAAAAGCAACAGGGTACAGCTCAACATTACAAAAATAAGTGGCCTTAGTTTTAGCCCCCCCTAGTTCTGGGGACTTTCCATCTCTTGCTCTAGGTGAACCTATACCAAGCCATCCAATTTTGTGGCAATTTGAACTCCTGGATTCACATTTTCCGTCTGAGGAACAGATAGAAGCTGTAGCTAGGAGTGCTTTTGTGAAACTTTGTTGTGTAACAGTTACTTATACCCATTCCTTGACCAAGAAACTCTGTTTATAGTCATTTTAATTAAAGAGAGCTTCATTGACTGGAGCAATATACTTTAGGATCACTAAAAACAATGCATCCACAAAATGAGTCAGATCTCTGTAAGTGCCATTATTTATTACACCAGTTTAAATACAACACTGGCAGAATATTTTAAAACTTGATGCTACTTATACATGTGTCTTAGAAAATATCTCCTCTTTTAAGTTATATAACTTTGCCACAATAACATCTGAGGGAAAAGAGATAATTATGTGGGCTGTACTATAATTATAGAAAACACGTTCTACTTTAAGAAATTCTTCTGGCATAATCACTAGAGAAATCCAGAGTTTTTATAAAGCTTAAAAATATAATTTGACTTTGGATGCCTCTAGTTTTAGAGGACAAATTTTGATACAATAAGTGTAGCCACCAAGCTGTGTCTTACAAACTAGATTTGCCAATGACTAGAAAACGAGGCACTAATATATGGAGCCTTCTTAATTCGGAAATAGAATTTTGATTAATCATTCATTGTAAACTCTTCTTGGCTAGATCAAAGGGAAATCATAACTTCTGGAGTGTGGGATTAGTCTCTTTGTTTCTAGCTTTTTCATTGTTTCATTGGAATATTTCATTGGAAATATTACCGGGGTTTTCTTTTCAGATTTAAGGGTTCTGAATAAATTAACTGTGGTTGAGAAAAAAAATCAACAGAGTTTTTATCACCGCCATAGTCAGTTGGTTTTCAATTTAAATAGATTTTATATTGCAGCCGATGCTTGTTAGCAAATATTGGTAATCAAGAACTTATTTAATACTAAAATTGTTGACACTGCTCTCTTGGGAAGGCATGAAGGAGCAATACACTTTCTGCAAAAGCAAGTATCTGGAAAGTGTGATGATATGTTTTTCAATAGTTGGTTCTAAATGTCTTGTATTTAAGATCTTAATTTAAGATCTTAGGTAGTATATTCCTCTCCAGAAAAAAAAGAATACAGGAAAAGAAAACATTTTTCCCTCTGGATTAATTCACACATGCATGTTCATCTCAATGAAATTAGAATTACATTAAATTTGTGAATGGTCATCATAGTGGAAAAAATTATATCACCTTGGATACAATAATTTTAATTTTTGGTCATGTGGGAAGCTTTATATCAAAATGTACTTCATTCCGCACACTGTATCCATCTTACCTTAAACATTAATGGTATCCACAACAGATGGAGAATCAGCATCTCCACTAGATAATTGACAGTCAAGCTGAAACTAAGTTAATCAAGTAAAAATAGCAAATGGGGGGGAATATTTTTTCTCAAACTTTCTTAAACCCCAAAATAAGTTACCCAGACTTAATCCACATGGTAAAGAAGGCTTGTAAACATAATGGAGTTAATTAGAATTGTCTTCCAGCAAAACTGCATGTTCACCAGAATAAACATCACAGATATGCACCTACACACAACCATGTGTTTCAAGTGTTACCTTAAAATCAGCACAGACACACGTACACATCTCTCAAGACCCACACCAAGGACAAGCTCCCATATAAATCAGCTCATTGTACATCATTTTCTCTGTAGCTACCCCCACAGGTAAACATCTTCACTTTGGGGAATAAATAAATCTCCTTTCCTGACAGTTGTCTGGATTTTGTTTTGATTGTTCTTGTACAACCCCAGCTCATGTCGGAATCCCAAATTATTTTTCTAACAGTCAGTAAAGGGCCTGTCACATTGGCCGACGGATGCAAAACGTTTGTAAAAAGGACACAGCGGACGAGAAAATGTTCCAT
>BHFT01059038.1:0-13473 GCA_004320025.1 Laticauda laticaudata
AGTACATCGCATTTTCGAACGGATGGCAAGGTTTTTTGTCCATTTTACATCCTCTTTGCATCCGTTGGTTCACTGTGCCATGGGCTTTACATTAGTGGATAACAGGTCCCCACCTTGCACTGAAGCCATGAGTCCAGAACAGGCCTGTCAGACTCCTGGCCTGCAGGCCATATGTGTCACGTGCTGGGCATGGCCACACCCAGTTTAGCGAAGGGGTAAAAAGTCCCGATACATCACATAACACTATGATGACATGAGTTTGACACCCCTGGTCCAGAAGGACTCTCAAGTCATGAACCAATTCTGCAAAGAGCATGATCCCAGCCATAATAACTGCTGCGACTGATATTATTCAGTTGCTCAGATGGTTGTTAATGAATAACATCTCTGCTTAAGAATTAATCTGTATTAGTTGCACATTATCCAATTTCTGGCAACTTCTGATATCAATCAATACTTCCTCAGCACCTTGAACTTGGCCTAAGTCACAGTGTTTGGGTATCAACAGCATACTAATGATTCCTCACCCCAAACCAGCAGATTATTTTTCTCACTCATTCAATGCAGATGTTAAACTACCTGTGGGAGAGACGTTTTGTATTATTCCAACAGTTCTCAAACTCTCAGAGCTTCATGTTCTGGATGATGAAGTAGATATTGTGAAAAGTATCCAGTTCATGGGACAGCTTCTTCAGGGGAGAGCATGCTATTAACTTCTTCAAGTAGGATTATCTTCTAGCTCCAGTCTGTTTGGTCTAATGATTAAGGCATCAGTCTAAAAAGGGAAATACCATGAGCTCAAATCCCATCTTAGCTATGAAAGACAGCTGGGTGACTTTAGGCCAGTCACTCTCAGCACAAACAACTTCAGAGAGTTGTTTTTGTGGGGAAATAGGAGCAGGGAGGTGTGTTGGATATGTTCACCACCTTGAATTATTTCTAAAAATAATAAAGATTAAAAAATAACAAACCAGGTGGGTCATGGAACAAGCCCAGGTGTGGCCATTCATGCACAAGGTATCCTATCCACTTCTTCTGATTCCACAAGCTTGAAAAATACCAGACAATAACATAAGCAGAGGCTTTTCAAATTGGGTGTCCTACTCAGTGGGGTTTCATGAGAAACTGAGAGGGGGAAAAATTCACTTGACCACAACCAATTTGTTATCACTAGAGCAGGGGTTCCAGGATATTTTTTAAGCCAACACATTCCAGAGCTTGAAAAAGGTTGGAAAGCCCTGACATAAGACGCTGCTTCATGCACTACTTCTTCTGCAGTAGATTCTTCCTCTGATGTCCGACACAAGAGACAGACAAGCAACTTTGAGAAAAATTATACTGGCACAGGATGCAATGAAAATAAAGTCAGGGAGGAGAGGCCTCTCAGCATCATCGTGTTTTAAATAGCACAGTTGAGATCATTACAATATTTTGAGCTCAGAGAGGGCATTAACTTCAAAATAAACAATTGATGCCTCATCTGAATCAAATTTAAATGTTAAGGCAGCTCATTATGACTTATGTAAAGGAAAGTTTTCCCATCAGTACATGGATTGGGAAAATTCATTTGCAGAAATAACAAGTTGAAATATTGATGTCCACATTGACCTTCCTGCAGCTTACCATAGTTCCTATAAACTATTTTATCCCATTAAATGTGGATATTGAATACATCTTCCTGGAACAAAAGCTGGTCCTGTGGAAGATGCAAAATGAATTATCATAGATGTCTTCCATATACTTTTATTTAACACATCAGTGTAAGTTGTATAGTAGAATAATGTACTGTACATACATGCTTTCTTCTCCTGAATTCTGTCCACAATGACTGAATCCTGAAGAAATTTCAAGTCAGTAAGTAAAAAAGGATTTTCTGCTAATTTAAAATTCTTACTTACAATAAAATGGAAAATCCTCAGGTTCCTTGGTTAAACTCTGTCTAACCCATTGGTCTTGTCAAAGGTGCTTTGCAAGAACCAGAAAGGAAATTTAACAGTTCTAGAATTGCAACTTTTTTGGCAGAAAGAGGAGATAGAAATTAAAGCAAATCATCCACAGTCATGGTGACAGTTCTTTAAAAAAATGTCAGCACATAATACATGCACAGTTAATCCTTCAATGACAGGTTGACCTGCTGCCTTGTTCCAATCCATGAGAAATATTTCTATGGGGAATTTCCTCACTCATCATTCAGACTGACAACATGCTCTAATGAATTTAGTCCAGCCAGGATAATTCCTCCCCCTCCTCCCCCTCCCCCTCCTCCTCCTCCTCCTCCTCCAATTTCTTTAGGAGTTTGCTTAACTATTTCTATGGGTCTAAAGAACCACCTGAACTCTCTCAAGGAAGACAACAAAACTGAAGACACTTGATAGGTTAAATCAGGATTGGGGAACATATTCGTTTGCAGATAGATCTGAACCACAATTATCTAACAACCCCAGAAGGAGCAGTAAAGAACAATATTGGTGGCAACAAACAGACATAATCTGAAGGACAGTATGTTCACCCTCCCAGAACTAAAGGGAGCATCTCCAGATCTTAAAAAAACAGTGCAGGATCTGGAGATGCTCACAGTACTTTCAGTAATAATTTTGCCAAGAAAAATATTATATATTGGATACCAGACTGGAATTGAAATTTGTCCAAAGCTTCATCATAAAAAATATGAGGGAGGATAAGAACAGAGTAAGATCCAAATTGTTTGTTCTAAACTCAGTTCTATTCACAGCTATTCTGAGATCCAGAATCTTGGGAGAAAACATATAAGAAAACACAGAATGTAATGACAGTACTTGCAAACTAATTTTAGAGACAACCATTTGAATTTTTCTGGGTACAGATCAGAACACTTTGGATGATTTGAAAATCCACTTGTAAATTAATAGAGCAATATGTTTAATGGAGATTCTCAATCATCCAGGTCTCAAAAAACACTTAGACTTTCTTGGTTTTTTTCTTTGAAAATGTTTTCCTTCTCATCCAAGAAGGCAAAAATATGAGAAAGTCCAGTTGCCTTTTGGGCTAACAGAGCAATAGTTAAAAAAAAAACTAGCAAAAAAACTTTTAGAGTATTTGTTGTACATTTGTAGTTAAAAGAGATAGTATGTGTTTAAAGAAATATTACTCAGCAAAGTAATAAGCTGGTTCTTGAAATCATATAATAAACCAAAACAAACATTTTTTTCTCACTAAAAGGGGAGGTGCATTTTTAAAATGTTGTTTGCAATTTTAGTGTGTCCAGGTAAACTGAAAAGCTAAGACACTAATGATTATACAATAGCCAAGTTTGCCTTAAACTTCAAGAGATTTGGGAAGATTTTTTTTAAAAACCCAACCACATGGTTGATATGTTATTTACTCACTTTGATATCATCTGTATTTTACTATAAATCTTGCAGCCGAATATCATCTGAATGTTTTCTGACTTATGCCAAACACAGGCAGATAAATTATGAACTCTTTTCTTTGATTCAAAAAACAAAAAAAGGCCCAAATGAAAGCAGATGTTAACACAGGTGACCCAATAGTATAGCATTATTTCCAAAGTGCCATAAATAAAGTCCAAAGCTGTCTTGAGAACCGAACAAATGTACAGACTCTGAACATTGTGAACTTAACTTTTTCTATGCCACATCCTGATAAAATTCTGGAAAAACATTTTTTTCCCTGAATGACAAAAGAAAGAGAATACACTTATTTGTCTAAAAGATTTATAAGCTGTTCTTTCATCCCAGGATCCCAGGATCATAAAATGTGTTGACATGCTTACTGAGTCTGAAACCTAAGTTTCTGTGTTCAGGGAAGATGTCCCTTCGGAAAATGAAGGAAGTAGGGGTTGGGGATGAAGACTTCAGTCTCGTACCAGGAGATACTTTCCTTCTTGTTGCACTGACCTTTTTTGCTAGAAGGCAGGCACTAAAAATCCAGTATAGTTGAATAACTCCTGGCTAGCCATTTGCAGTGGAGAACAGCTGAAGTTTCCAAATTGAAGGCAGCTCAAGACAGTACAGATGTTTGGCTTTGTCAAGCATTCTCAGTTTCATCAGCTTTCTACCATAATTTAGAGTGAAAACATTCCTGCAAATTTGAGGAACTGGTCGGATCCTTTGGGAGCCAATTTAGAAGAACAGAGACCTGAATGTTCTTAAGATCTTTTTCAGAGCATTTTGTTCTCTTGTAAGTGTGTTCATTCTCTCTCTCCCTCAGAGAACACACATGTGCACAAGCCCTTCTTTTCAACCTAGACATAAATAGATAGACCAGCCAATCACATTTTGGTGTTTATTTCTTCCAGCGTATTTAACAATGTTTAAACTAAGGCTATGATACCTTCTCCAGAACATCTTTATAAACTTACATGTAACATCTGACTACCACATCAGTTTTCTTTTATAAAAAAAGTTTTAAATACAATCACCAAGAATTTGCATCTTCAAAAACCAAGTCAAATCTACCATAAGTTGCCATTTCAGCATTTAGGCAAGAAAAACTAAATGTACAGGTAGAGAATAGGTGAAACCTGGCTCAACAGCAATAACTGCAAGAGGAGTCCTAGTAAAGAACCACTTAAATTCTAACATGCTATTAGTGTGCTACAGCTGCCAAAATAGTCAATGCAGTCTTAGGCTGTATTAACAGAGGGATAGAAACAGGATCATATGAAATGTTAGTACCACTTTATAACACCCTGTAAGATCACACTTGGAATACTGCATCCAGTATTAAAAAGATGTTGAGAGTCTGAAGAGTGCAGAGAAGAGCAACAATAATTAAGGGGTTGAAGGCTAAAATATACAAAGAATGGTTACAGGAATTTGGTATGTCTAATTTAGTGAAAAGAAAGACTAGAGGTGTTATGATGGTTGTGTTGCAATATTTGAGGGGCTGCCACAAAGAAGAGGTCAACCTATTTCCAAAGCACTAGAAGGCAAGACAAGAAGCATTGGATGGAAACTAATCAAGGAGAGAAGCAACCTAGGAATTAGGAGAAATTTCCTGACAGTGAAAATAATTAATTGGTGGAATGGTTTGCCTTCAGAAGTTGTGGCTACTCCATCACTGGAGGTTTTAAAGTAGAGAATGGACAGCCAGTTGTCTGAAATGGTATAGGATGTTTGTTTGAGCAAGTGGTTAAACTCAAAGACTTTCAAGATCTCTTCCGATTCTGTTATTCTGTTCTGTTAAGCTCAATTGATAGATTTCAATGCATTTTATTTGTTAGATGGACTCCTGATGTTGGGTATTTATCCTCATAGGGCAAGCATGACTCCCCCCTATTTCTCCTATAAAAACTAGCCAAGAAAGCAAACCAGGATGATTCCAAGCAACCATATTTTTATATACCAGGAGAGAGACTTGCTGAGTCAGGAAAATACTTGACCAGCAGGCTTCAATAACATCACACTCTTTCCTGTATAAATTCCTAGATCTTTTCACCTCTCCGATTTCAACATGTTATGAAAAGTTAGTTTTTTGTATCCCTGAATTGCTTTAGGCCTCTAGAATCTATGTATATTCTCTGTTGAATTTGAACATGACAGGATCATTTGCAGACACAAAGTATACATGGTGGACTACACCAGCATATGAACAAGGCCTATTTTATTTTATAGAAGAGGTTCAAAAGTCCAAATAATTGGCTCACCAAACCCTAATAGTGGACAGCAAACTGTTTAATGACAATAATGAAACAACATGATCATACCAACTTGAAAATAAATAACCTAAAACAAACTAAACAGCAAAAAGAACACTGTGTAGAAGTGTGTGAATTTATAAGTGTTTGTTTATACACAAAAACAAGATAAAAATTTAACAAATTTAAAATATTACTTTAGTACCTTCAGTTCAGATAATTAGTTCATAGTGATAACGTTCAAATAACGTTCATGGATATAAACTGAGTTAACATTAGATTCTTTGTTGGCTGTGGTAATGACATTCTTTTCTGATAGAAACAAATTATTTTATATTTTCTTTATTTGTGTTTTTGTATGCTCCCATTTCTGCAGGCTCTGGGCAACTGAGAATATAAACATAAGTACTTCAAGAAACTCCATATCTATAAACTCTCCTCCTCTACAGGACAAGTAAATCTTCAAAGCTTTCCTGAAGGAGGGAGGAGGAGGATCAAATTCTCAGAGTTGGAGTACCAAATGTTGTGAATAACTGCTGAGTAACCCCACATTAGTGACAGTGCTATAAGGATGAGGTCTGAAGGGACCAAGTCCTATTTAATCTAATTGTAGATGCAGATGAGTACAAGAGATGATGGCTACTCAGATAATGGAACAAAGCTATACAAGGGTCTTAAAATGATAAGCGGGGTTTTCAACCCCCAGGAAGTTATTTGATAATTAATGCATCTCTCAAAGCAGTACAGCTCCCTAAATGTATTGAAATGCACATAGCACTGGTTGGCCTACCGTATTCTTGACCAGTAGTAGCCTCTAGGTAGTCTTCAAGCTTCATGTAGTATCTATTGCAGCAATCCATACAGTAATTGAAGAGAATATTTGTTAGCTCAGGGATGAATGTTGGTCCTTGGTGCTCCTACAATTCATATAACAGATGACTAGGTAATAATAGCAGATGACCTGGTTTTTAAGTTGTAACTGTACAAAAGTATTCCTAACCATACCTGCTAGCTGCTCCTCAAGCAAGAGAGGCTGTGAATCAAAGTCAAAATGGTGGCTTGCCCACTCTGGCTCCACAAAGGCAAAAATCATCACGATACTTCACATGACATAATGTGACATGATCGATTGGACACATGAGGTCTAAGATAACTCCAAAGTTGTGAACCATCTTGGAATATATATAACCTATTTTTTGGCTTATTAATCCACTTCACATGTTTCAATGTAATCCAGCAATTAATAGCGCAAATAGTGAACCTAAGAATTTACAGTATGTACAACTACACATCAAGTGGCTGCTTCAAGGTCCACTTGATTGTTGTTAATATGATATTCTACAATTCTACCAATTCCATACAAGAATGCTCTGTGGAAAACAAATCACTGAAGGGACTTTGAAAGTGTCCTGCTCCTCTTCTAGGCAGATGTTCTTTTTCAAGACCTATTAAGTGCCAGATTTCTGCTAGCACATAAAGAAGCCAGCTTTATGGTAAGGCTAGACTGCTTGCTGTAAACAAAATTTGATTCATTTCTTGACCAGATAATTGAGACTCTGTGAACTTTGAGCCAAACTAGAGGGATGCAATTCAGAAAGGAAGTACCAAATCAAACAACAATTCTGAGAGATCTTTGCATCATTAAAGGCAGTGGGAGATTAGAGGAGGAAATGAAGCATATGAACATGTCATTCTGTTCACCTAAAAAGGTTGCTTCACATAATATAATTTGCTTTTTGAATTGTGTTGCCACAATTCTGGAAATCTGGGTAGTTGTATAATTGGAATTAGTTCAAAAGAACACTTGTTTGCTAGCTGGCCAAGTCATGGAAATCAAAGATTTCCTCTGATTCTGAGGAATGGTCTAAAGATTCAATTGTGCAAAGACAGTCTCCCTCGTATGTCTGGGAAATGACTCACCGCAAACAATGCTGTAACTTGCCCAAATTATAGAAGGGGAGTACTTAAATTATTGAGCTTCTTCAGGATACATACCAAACCAGCGTTGAGTGGGACCTGACGAAATGCCTTTGGGGCAGCTTCAGAAGTTTTACCACAATTCTCCAACCCCGAAACCTTGTCTCCTTGATGTTCCCCACCTTCTCTGTTCTTCCTCTGCTTCTACAAATAGTGGTAGTGACACTGTTTCTTTTTCACTTCCCTTTAATTTATAAAATTTCTAAGTATGCGTCTTCATGCCAGCTGCATTTGGGAGTCTTCCAAGCTATAGGGATTCCAGCAGCTCTACTAGAAAGAGGTTTAGATAGCTGATTGCTGTAACATAATTTCAGAGGCTGCCACCAGCATTTTCAGGTGCAATTCACGTTAGAGCTCCCAACCATGGAACAGAAAAGGCTAAAGGACAATTGTTAATGCTGTATGATAGCCCAAAGTAATAACTGATATATTTCATGGACTTTAATCCCAACATTTTCCTATGGAATCTTTTGGCTTCCTAAACTCACTGGCTGAAAATAATCATAATGCAAAACATGAGCTAACAGATTTTTTGCATTAATTTTAGATGGTCAAAAAAAGGAATGGGTGAACTTTCTCCGAGAATGAATGCCAAGATTAGAAAAAAAATGTCCTAAAGGGAAAGCAAATGCAATATTGTTACAATTATTTGAAATTATTATAAAGAGAAAATCAGGAAAAAGTAAAATGCAATCATATGGAGAAAGGAATGATGTCCTTCTTGGATATGCTTTAGTAAATAAGCAGTTAAAAGACTCACCCTACCCCTTCCCCAAATAAAGTAGGAAATGCTCAAAGAAATAACCACATTAATATCAAAATCTACATGAAAATCTACATCTATGCCAAGTGGTCATTGTTTAGTCTAATTATTAAATTTGTTGTGCTTCATTTTGTAAAAAAAAAGAAATGATGGGCTGACCACAAAGAGACACAATGACTGTGAGGTAAACCACACACATGTGACATTCAGAATTACATCCATAAATGTCAAGTCTTTAAAGAATAGATTTAAAGTACTAAAATCACATGTGATTTCTCTGATGGATCCCTGTTAGAACCCTTTGTGCTTCTGCTTAAAGAGTAAATCTTCAAATCTCAACAAATAAATGCTCTGTCTTACATATTGGGAAAAAAATCAAAAAATAAAATACAGGTTGAATAATCAAGACCTTGTTGATGATCCAAACTCTTTCAAGGATCTTGGAGTACTCATCTCTAATGATCTAAGTGCTAGAGCCACATGTACTAATAGCCAAAAGGCATTAAGAGTTGTTAACCTAATCTTACATAGCTTTTCTCCGGTAATATCACACTAATAACTAGAGCATACAGAAACATTTGCTAGACGCATATCTTGAATACGCTCATAATCTGGAACCCACATTACATATCTGATATTAACAAGTTGAGAAAGTCCAAGAAATATTTCACAAGAAAAGTCTCCACTCAATACCTATGCACCAGACTCGAATTCTAGACCTAGAAATCTAGAACTATGCCACCTTTGTCCAATCTAAATATAGTATATAAAATCATACATTGCAATATTCTACCTGTCAATGAATACTTCAGCTTCAACCATAACAACACAAGAGCAAACAATAGATACATACTCAAGGTTAGTCGCACCAACTTGACTGCAGGAAATATGACTTCAGCAACAGAGTAGTCAATGTTGGAAATACTCTACCTGACTCTGTGGTTTCTTTCCCAAACCCCAAAAACTTTAACCTTAGACTGTCTACTATTGACCTCACCCCTTTCCTAAGAGATCTGCAGGGGGCATGCATAAGTGCACCAATGTGCCTACCATCCCTGTCCTATTGTTTCTTTTATTTTTTTATTTTTCTTATATTTATCCATGTATTTATAACTATGTTTTTACTTATACCTATTATCTTGTAAGCAATTGACAAATAAATAAATAAATGTACTCCACCAAGATAATGGAGTTTCAGATCTTTTATTACTTAATAATGACATCTTGGTTTATTATATTTCCACACTGTCCTGAAATCCTTGATATTTGGGTAAACAGCATTGCTCATAAGTAGTGTTGTGCCTTGAATTCAGGTGGATTCAAATCAAACTCAGCTGATCTTTGCAATTATGGGAGATTTTGAATTAGAGAGATTCCTCCCAAGTAATTGTATGCAAATATGAGCCAATCTGAGACTCCCTTAAAGGGCTCGTTGATTGTCACACACCCCTACAATGCATGAGCTATGCAGTTCTTCATGATATGGACTTAGGCATCTGAGTCAATTTAAAGTTAAAGCTGTTGTTAACTGTTCCTTTAAGGTGCTATTGTTCCCCTCCTTCTGAAACAGTTTTTATACAATCTGGTATGCTTCATCAGAGGGACGTGGTGACTCAATGGCTAAGACGCTGAGCTTGTCGATCAGGTCAGCAGTTTGACGGTTCAAATGCCTAGCACCGTATAATGGAGTGAGCTCCCATTACTTGTCCAAGTTCTGCCAAGCTAGCAATTCAAAAGCATGTAAAAATGCAAGTAGAAAAAGAGGAGCCACTTTGGTGGGAAGGTAACAGCGTTTGTGCACTTTTGGCATTTAGTCATGCCAACCACATGACCCTGGAGATGTATTTGGACAGTGCTGGCTCTTCGGCTTTGTAAGAGAGGTGAGCACTGCCCCCTAGAGCTGGAAACGATTAGCACATATGTGCAAGGGAAACCTTTACCTTTTATGCATCATTAGTGGTGCAGTTAAGAACTCAGACAGAGGCTGTGATTTGCCCAGCTCCCATTAGTCATTCCAGTTGTCTGACATCTTGGCCCAGTTTGGTTTTGAGAGACCAGATAGATACCTATCTGGCCAGCAAATTCTGAATCATTTCTCAAGTTTTAGATGGGTTCCTCATGAGAAAACGTTAATTCAGTAGTGCACAAAATGTCAAGTTAAACTAGGAAAGAGGGCTGGTTATGTGAACTGCGGGTTGTTGGTTTAATTTCCATTGAATACATTAGTTACTGCTTCTGCCAACAAGGAGATCCATGTGGCCAAGCATTGTACTGCTTTTATCCCTTTGACAGTGGGTAGTGCTGTTTTGCCTACTCTTGCATCATTTGGCCTATTCCATTGATAGCTGACGCTTGTGGCCAACACTATCTTTGCCTGGCAGCACTAGTAAAAGGATAGATTTCTCTCACTATTGATCATCCCCTCTTACTTCAACTCCACTCTTTAAAGCTGATTGCCAGATCATAGACATGAGTAAGAACCATGAGATGAAATGAGAGCTCCTGCATGGTATGTAAGGAAACTTTCCTTCCATTTCCCTTACACTTGTAACTTATCAGTTAGACTATTTTTCAATACACATTTAGCCTTCTTTCAAAAGAGCATTAGAGCCATCTCCAGAAATAGTCTGACTGACAGGTCAACCCTGCCCTGTTATCTGAGCAACTTCACAGATGTTTATGCTTGCCATTCAGAACATCCACCACATTGACCCAACCTTGTCCCACCACATATTAAATAAAGTGTGAAATCTTCACACACACACACACACACATGCACACACAAACCAGCAGGTGATAATTTTTGAGTGGGAAATCCGCCAAATATTTTCCTCCTTGTTTCACCTTATAGCAGGGCTTTCAAACTTGTGGCCTGTCGGACAGATCCACCACATGCTGGCCACTCCCACACCCAGTTTAGCAAAGAGGAAAAACATCCTGATATGTCATATGATGCTGACATGATGATGCAAGTTTGATACCCCTGCCTTAAAGCAGTAAAGACAAGAACACTGTCAACATTCCAAAAAACCTAAACTCCAACCAATAACTCTGAGACAGACACCTTCTCAAAGGTTCCTTTAGAAGAGTACTAAACTGACAGATCTGGGAAATCCCAAATCTGAAAGTTCTGGGTTTCCCTTTAATAAATAAAATATTACAAATCCACCCCCACACCCCTCATTGCATTCATGTCATGCCCTGTTGGAGACTGACTCTGAAGGAGAGGAGGAACAGCTGAAAGGGAGTGGAAATGTGGTTCTGAAGGTTGTGGAGGAGGCTGGGGAAGAGCAGAGGCCGACTGAGCAGTCAGAGGAAGACCCAGGCCCATCCCCTCTCCATCCTAAGGCACGCAGAAAAGAGAGGATAAGGGAGAGGCGGGAATGGCATGGTCTACGGGAGAGGAAAGGGCCTTGATCTTCTTCATGGGCTGCAGCTGTGAGAACTGGTTAAAAGGATGGACATGTATATGGGCCAGTACTGGAAACAAAGTGTGGAAATATCTCTAGTTTGTCGTTCCTCTCTGAGTTTGGTGTCCTTCCCATTGTGTGTTCTGATATCTGTGAACATCTTCAAGCCCTTATCTTGCCTGGTTCCCTTAATTGTTTCAGTGAGGTTTGTGTTGTTTTTACTCTTTATAATTTATAAGCATTTTTTGTTTAAATGGCATTTCCTCCTTCTGTAATTGTTTGTGGAGGAGATTTTTGTTTCCAGTGAAGGATATTTGGAGTTTTGAAGCAAAGTGAAGGAATAAAAGGGGTTTCATCTGTTTTTTTGGACTTTGTTTATTTTGTATCCCACCCTGGGTCATCACAATATGGCTTCCAAAGCTGACAAATATATGGTAGCCTTATTACTCAGGCAGAATGAGATTCAGCTATTGCTGTAGCATCAACTGTTACACCAACATACTTTATGCTGGTAGATCATATATTAATTGAACTATTTAATATAGCTGTTAATATAGCCAGAAACGTAAGTAATATTTCTGAAAAAAATGTTACTCTTTTCTTGAAGCCACTGTATAAGGAAAGCTCCNGAAAAAAAAGTGCAGTTTTAGTGACAGGTATCTATATCTTTTTTTCTTCTTTTAATGTATCTATCAACGTTCTCCAATGTGTGGACTTTCCTTGGCTTTGGAAACAAAGTAAGACAGGGTCTCATTAGTCTTTGCATGGGAGACTACTATAGAATTACAGGACTTGAAAAACATCCTGGAAGAAAGCAATAACAGCCCCCCTGCACTGTTGCCAATGAAACCATGTGGCTTTATCTATGAAATCAGGAGAACTCAAGCTCAATTCAAAGAAGACTTCCCCTTTTTTACCATAGTAAATCTCAGATATTCTGCAGGACTGTGAGAAGGAGAAGCCAAGAAAAGCATAAGTTTCTGTTTATAAAATGTATGACACTTTATTCCTTTCACTGCCAATCTTATTCTCTTAAACAGAACATAAAATAGAAAAGTGTTATTTATTTCACTCTTTTGTTGCAAGAGTTATAATGTTTCTCAACCTTGGCAGCTGGGTAATTCTGGATGTTAAAGTCTACCCATCTTAAAACTACTAAGGTTGAAAAGCACTGATCTAGCTCAACACTGTCAAATTCCTGGCCTGTGCGCCCAATGCATCACGTGCTGGCCATGCCCATGCCCAGTTTAGCAAAGAGGAATAATCTGCCATGATGCCGTGAATTTGACACCCCGATCTAGATACTGCATCTACACTTCTGAAAATTTAGAGGTTTCTTGCCAAGAAATAGTTCTGTAACACATATTTGAGATTTAAGAACATCCAATCCATTTTCTGCTTGAAAACATAACATTTTCTTTTATTACCTACTTGTTCTATTGTTCTATCAATTTCCATTGGGAAGCAAATTCTGGGTTCCTGAAGCTTTTGGGAGCCATGACTACAGATCCTAAAGCCGTAGGTGGTCATCAGTACTGTATAGGTAATTTTTCTCATCTGTAAATAGGAACAAATCATTTTCTACTGCCTGTTTATTCAAACGCAATTCCTTAAGCCCATGTCACACAGCACCAACGGATGGAAAGAGGATGTAAAATGGAGAGAAACACTTGCCATCTGTTGGT